>VWZI01013005.1:35900-53729 GCA_013396835.1 Psilopogon haemacephalus | reverse complement strand
ACCCTGTCCAGCAGATCCCTGTCCCTCTGCAACTGGGGAGCCCAAAACTGAAGGCAGTGCTCAAGATGAGGTCTCACCGGGACAGAATAGAGGGGGAGGAGAACCTCCCTTGATCTGCTGGACACACTCTGCCTAACACACCCCAGGATCCCATTGTCCCTCTTGGCCCCCAGGGCACATTGCTGTGCCATGGATGTTCTCCCCCAGCACTCCCAGGTCCCTCTCCTTGGGGCTGCTCTCCAGCAGTCACCTCCCAACCTGTCCTGCTGCAGTTTATTCTTCCTCCCAGGTGCAGGACTCTGCACTTGGCCTTGTTGAACCTCATTTGGTTCCTCTGTGCTCAGCTCTGTCTGTGCAGGTCTCTCTGGATGGCCTCACAGCCTTCAGCTGGACCAGCCAAGCCTCCCAGTTTGGTGCCATCAGCAAACTTGCTGAGCAGACTCTTGTCTGTCTGTCTCCAAACTTCCTGAGCAGACTCTCACTGTCTGTCTGTCCCCTCATCAATGGCATTGAAGATGTTGAGTAGCACCGCACCCAGCACTGTCTTTTCACCAACAGTACTGGGGAGCACCCAACAGTCAGCAGCAGCTTCTGCCCCACAGACCTCTTGGCCCCAGAAGTATCACAGAATGGTTTAGGTTGGAAGGGACCTCAAAGCTCAGTCAGTTCCAACCCCCCTGTGCCATAGTCAGGGACACATCTCTCTAGAACAGGTCATAGAATCGTAGAATCATAGAATCAGTCAGGGTTGGAAGGGACCACAAGCATCAGCCAGTTCCAACCCCCCTGCCATGCCCAGGGACACCCTACCCTAGATCAGGCTGCCCACAGCCTCTGCCAGCCTGGCTGCAAACACCTCCAGGGATCTGGCGCCAAACACCTCCCTTGGCAACCCATTCCAGCCTCTCACCACTCTCATGCTCAACAACTTCCTCCTCACCTCTGGCCTCAATCTCCCCACCTCCAGCTTTGCTCCATTCCCCCTAGTCCTGTCACTCCCTGATAGCCTAACAAGTCCCTCCCCAGGTTTTCTGTAGCCCTCTTCAGATCTTGGAAGGCCACAAGAAGGTCACCTGGGAGCCTTCTCCTCTCCACACTGCACAGCCCCAACTCTTTCAGTTTCTCAGTCTGTGTCTCTGGTGTTCATATCTCCCAGATTTACTGCAAGAAGGCTACCTGGGAGCTTCCCCTTCTCCACACTGCACAGCCCCAACTCCCTCAGTCTCTCAGTCTGTGTCTCTGGTGTTCATATCTCCCAGATTTACTGCAAGAAGTCCACCTGGGAGGTTCCTCTTCTCCAGCCTGCACAGCCCCAACTCTTTCAGTCTGTGATCACAGCAGAGCTGCTGCAGCCCTCTGAGCATCCTCGTGGCCCTTCTCTGGACACGCTCCAGCATCTCCACAGCCCTCACTCAAGGCCTCATCCAAGCTGGCCTTCAACACCTCCAGGGAGGGAGCAGCCATAACCTCCCTGGGCAACCCATTCCAGTAATCCAAAGGCACTGTGTGGCTCTCCTTTCTCTCAGCAAAATCCCTTCAGCTTCCAGCATCTGTGCCCACTCCTGTGTATCACTGAGCTGAGCTCTGAAACTCCAGCCCAGCACAAAACCCACTCGCAGAGGGACAGCAATTGTTAGCTGGGAGGAGAAGAAATGCAGCAAAATGAGATAAGGACATTTTTGCCTCCAGATAGATCCTCCTGCAGTGGTGGCTATGGTTTGGCACATTCTGAGGTTGTTTTGCTCATCAGCATTCAAAACATCAAAGGCATCAGCTGAAGAATAGGGAGCTCAGGGCGTGTGCTGTGTGCTTGCCCCAGGGCTTCTGTGTCAAGCTGTGCCACAGGTAGTCTATCAGATCTTCAGGGTCTCTTCACACTGCCCTGCAAGGCAACTTCTTATATCTTTCCCATCTATCAGCAGGACTAAAAATTCTCTGTCCCTTCTCCTATGTGTTGCATGGGCACTGATTAATTATTCTTTCAAATTAGCCTAAATTATTCTTTCCCCCCTCTCCCTTTTTTTTTCCCCCTCTTTTTTTTTCCCCCCTCTTTTTTTTTAGAATCATAGAATCAGTCAGGGTTGGAAGAGACCTCAAAGCTCATCCAGTTCCAACCCCTCTGCCATGCCCAGGGACACCCTACCCTACATCAGGCTGCCCACAGCCTCTGCCAGCCTGGCTGCAAACACCTCCAGGGATCTGGCCCCAACCACCCCCTGGGCAACCCATTCCAGGCTGTTCTGTTCTGTTCTGTCCTTGTTCTATTCTATTCTATTCTATTCTATTCTATTCTATTCTATTCTATTCTATTCTATTCTATTCTATTCTATTCTTAAACTATTTCTATTCTATTCTGTTCTGTTCTATTCTATTCTATTCTATTCTACTCTATTCTGTTCCATTCCATTCTGTTCTATTCCATTCCATTCCAATCTATTCTAATCTAATCTATTCTGTTCTGTTCTATTCTACTCTACTCTATTCTGTTCCATTCCATTCCATTCTATTCCATTCCATTCCATTCCATTCCATTCCATTCCATTCCATTTTGTTCTATTCTATTCTATTCTGTTCTGTTCTGTTCTATTCTATCTCCACAGGTCTGTTCCAACCCCTAACATCCTAACATCCCCTAACATCTGATCATTTTGGAGCTTCCCACAGGCTGCACTTACAGTCTCTGCCTTGCTTTTTGCTTTTCTTCTCTAGTTCCTCTGATGACCATGAGCCACTTTTGCTCCAGCTGAAGTCCTTAGGGGTTTCACCTTTGCTTTCCTGGCCAATAGAAAGGAATTAGCCTCTTCTGATGAGGGTAGTTAGCTTCTCCTACAAGAAAGACTCCATTAGCTGTGGCAGGGCAAAGGAACCACCCAGAACTCCATCCCAAGGGCAGCCAGTGGCATCGGGCCAGTAACTAACATATGCTCTAGCCACAGCAACACCCCATGGGAGTGATGGGCTGGGCTGCAGGGTGAAAGGAAGTGCTAAGCAAAGCACATGGCAGCCAGGCAGAGCTATTCCAGGGATCTCTATTTTTAAGCCTGTAGATGCAGTTTGAAGGTCTCCCCTCACCTTCCTCCGTGGAAGCTCCAGAAAATGAGCGTGGCAAAAGCGCAGGGAAAATGCTTCCTGGTCACAGTGGGAAGCAGCTGAGCAGGAAGGGCTCACTGGGAGACTCTCCTCCAAATCACCATCTGGCCAAGGGAAGGGCTAGCATGCAGTTGCACTGCTCCTGCAGCAAAGGAAGGAGCAGGTAGTTACCAAGCGTTGCTTGTTCTCCACTGGAAGATCTTAGAGCTCACCTCAGGATCTTTGCTGTTCAATGCTCTCAGTGCCTGTAGCCACATGTTTGTCACCCTGCCTCAAATGGTCGTTATTACAGAATCACAGAACTGTCAGGGTTGGAAAGGACCTTAAGGATCATCCAGTTCCAACCCCTTTGCCATAGGCAAGGACACCTTCCACTTGATCAGGTAGCCCAAAGCCACATCCAGCCTGGCCTTTAAAAATTCCAGGGATGAAGCCCTTTCCTCTCCATCAAGCTCCTCACACTACTTTGCTTTCTTGGGGAGACAGAGAATTGCTTCTGCAGACCCAAGGCAGGATTCCACTTTGCCACGGGGCAGACACTGGGAGGCAGCCAGCAAGAACAACATCACTCTCATCCCAGGGCTGTCAGAGAGACATGAAGAGATCATGGGGAAGCTCAGCCCTGATGATTCCATTCCTCAGTTTGCCTCCTTCAACCTCTGAGATGCTTTTATTCTAGTAGTGGCCAGATCCTAAAAGCCATTCAGTTTCTTCTCATATGAAGAAAGTGGCCTAGAAGGCATGGACGGATAAATTATTCCAGTGAAGCTGAGCAATGAGTGGCTGAAGAGCAGCCGTGAGGAAAGGGACTTGGGGGGGCTGGTGGAGGAGAAGCTGAAGATGAGGCAGCAGTGTGCACTTGCAGCCCAGAAAGCCAAGCAGAGGCTGGGCTGCAGCAGGAGCAGTGTGGGCAGCAGGGCCAGGGAGGTGATTCTCACCCTCTGCTCTGCTCTGCTGAGAGCCCACCTGGAGCACTGCATCCAGTTCTGGAGCCCCTGGGACAAGAGGGATATGGAGATGCTGGAGTGTGTCCAGAGAAGTGCCACGAGGATGCTCAGAGGGCTGCAGCACCTCTGCTGTGAGCACAGACTGAAAGAGTTGGGGCTGTGCAGGCTGGAGAAGAGGAGGCTCCCAGGTGACCTTCTGGTGGCCTTCCAGGATCTTAAGTGGGCTACAGAAAAGCTGGGGAGGGACTTTTTAGGCTATGAGGTAGTGACAGGACTAGGGGGAATGGAGCAGAGCTGGAGGTGGGGAGATTCAGACTGGAGGTGAGGAGGAAGTTGTTGAGCATGAGAATGGTGAGAGCCTGGAATGGGTTGCCCAGGGAGGTGTTTGGGGCTGGGACAAGAGGGATGTGGACATGCTGAAGTGGGGAGCTGCCAGGAAGGCATGAAGAGCTCATGGGGAAGCTGAGCCCAGCTCCTGACACTTAACAAACTAAGAGCAAGACCAGCTGCAATGTCTACAAACATAAAACTTTCATTCCCAGTTTCCAAATGTTCTGCTTCACGAAGTCAGAGGCTCCCAGTAGACTCTCAGGAGCTTTCTTGGGCTCAGAAAATGATTTTATCTAGCACAGGTGACAGGTGGACTTTACCATGACCAGGTCTGGCAAGCTCCCCAGCGATGGACACCTCACTGGACAGCATCATCACTGTGCTAGGATGGCTGCTCTGCTCATTGCAAGGCAGTGAGTTGAAACTGAGCACACAGCACTCTCAGTGACATTATTCTTGGCTGAACAATTACAGGCACTCACTCACTCTGTACCTATATATAGCCCTGAGCCCAGATTGCAGTAATTCCTGTGCCATGCTGTCCTGCTGCACTGACTCTCTGCCACTTTCACATCACTCACCTCTCTCAAGTCCCATAGGATGGAAGGGACCTCTAAGATCTAATCAAAATCATTTTTTCTTCCACCCTGGGTGGCTCCATATAGTGTAGCTTCCATCACCAGCCAGGGGAATCATAGAATCAGTCAGGGTTGGAAGGGACCACAAGGATCAGCCAGTTCCACCCCCCCTGCCATGCCCAGGGACACCCTACCCTAGATCAGGCTGCCCACAGCCTCTGCCAGCCTGGCCAAAAACACCTCCAGGGATCTGGCGCCAAACACCACCCTGCAGGAGCAACCCATTCCAGGCTCTCACCACTCTCATGCTCAACAACTTCCACCTCACCTCTGGCCTCAATCTCCCCACCTCCAGCTTTGCTCCATTCCCCCCAGTCCTCTCACTCCCTGATAGCCTAAAAAATCCCTCCCTGGATCTTTTGTAGCCCCCTTCAGATCCTGGAAGGCCACAAGAAGGTCACCTGGGAGCCTCCTCTTCTCCACACTGCACAGTTGAGGTCATCACAAAGAGGAATTTAGCTGCTAAAACCTTTTTTTTTTTTTTTTTTTGTGTGTGTGTGTTGGGGTTTNTTAGCTGCTAAAACTTTTTTTTTTTTTTTTTTTTTGTGTGTGTGTGTTGGGGTTTTTTATGTTGTTGGGTGTTTTTTTTTTTTTATCCCTGTTTATTTGTTGCCAGACTTCCTCTGACTCCAGTGGCTGTGTGACTGGGCCATGCCTGTTAGCATTTTTACCCCTTGGTGTGATGAACCCCAGTCAAGTTAAATCTGCCTCACCCATTGCAAACCCAAAAGCAGCCAAGGGAAGCCTCCACATTCTGACATCTCCTACTCCTGGCCAGTCTGAATTTCTCCTCTTCTCCTAAGCCCTGGGAATGCCTTTCACATGATTTTTCACAGCCTGCTGGTATAATACTTACCCTTGCAGCTTTTTGTACCCCTTAGTGATGATGAACCCCAGTCAAGTTAAATCTGCCACCCATTGCAAACCCAAAATCAGCCAAGGGAAGCCTCCACATTCTGACATCTCCTACTCCTGGCCAGTCTGAATTTCTCCTATTCTCCTAAACCCTGGGAATGCCTTTCACATCATTTTTCATCCTGGCCACTCTGACTTTTTCCTCTTCTCCTAAGCCCTGGAAACCCTTTCACATGATTTTTCACAGCCTGCTGGTGTAATCCTTGCCCTTGCAGCTTTTTGTACCCCTTGGTGTGATGAACCCCAGTCAAGTTAAATCTGCCTCACCCACTGCAAACCCAAAAGCAGCCAAGGGAAGCTTTCACATTCTGACATCTCCCACTCCTGGCCAGTCTGACTTTCTCCTCTTCTCCTAAGCCCTGGGAATGCCTTTCACATGATTTTTCACAGCCTGCTGGTGTAATCCTTGCCCTTGCAGCTTTTTGTACCCCTTGCTGTGATGAACCCCCAAGGAAGTCAAATTCAGCTCACCCACTGCAAACCCAAAAGCAGCCAAGGGAAGCCTTTAAATTCTGACATCTCCTATTCCAGGCCAACCTGACTGTTTCCTCTTCTCCTAAGCCCTGGGAATGCCTTTCACATCATTTTTCACAGCCTGCTGGTGCAATCCTTGCCCTTGCAGCTTTGTGACAGGGGCATCCGTGATCAAATCAGCTGCTTTGGGGAAGCGACAGCATCAGACACCCAAAGGCAGCCCGGGGAACTGCGCTTGCCATGCCTCCCCCACCCCACACCTCCTCTCCACAGCCTCCATAGCAACCGCGTTTGCAAAAAAGAAACCAAAATTCAGCCTTCAGGCACAAGTGAAGCCCTGAAGAGCACAGGGAAAACATGAAGCAAGAAAACTTGTGGGTTCCTGCGTGAGGCACAACAGGAAAGAATCATAGAATGGTTTAGGTTGGAAGAGACCTCAAAGATCATCCAGTTCCAGCCCCCCTGTGCCATAGGCAGGGACACCTCCCACTAGATCAAATCTGAACTTCCAAGTCCCACATCAGCTCCAGGTTTTCAGCAGCAGCACAGCCTTATGATCATAGAATCATAGAATGGTTTAGGAAGGAAGGGAGCTCAAAGCTCAGCCAGTTCCAACCTCTCCTGTGCCATAGGCAGGGACACCTCCCACTAGAACAGGTCCCTCAAGGATGAGTCCAACCTGGCCTTCAACACCTCCAGGGAGGTTGTGGAGCACAGAATCACCCAATGTGAATCACCCCTAGTCCTGTCACTACCTCATAGCCTAAAAAGTCCCTCCCCAGCCTTTTTGTAGGCCCCCTTAAGATCCTGGAAGGCCACAAGAAGGTCACCTGGGAGCCTCCTCTTCTCCAGCCTGCACAGCCCCAACTCTTTCAGTCTGTGCTCACAGCAGAGGTGCTGCAGCCCTCTGAGCATCCTCGTGGCACTTCTCTGCACACCTCCAGCATCTCCACATCCTTCTTGTCCCAGGGGCTTCAGAACTGGGTGCACTACTCCAGGTGGGGTCTCAGCAGAGCAGAGCAGAGGGTGAGAATCACCTCCCTGGCCCTGCTGCCCACACTGCTCCTGCTGCAGCCCAGCCTCTGCTTGCCTTTCTGGGCTGCAAGTGCACACTGCTGCCTCATCTTCAGCTTCTCCTCCACCAGCACCCCCAAGTCCCTCTCCTCAGGGCTGCTCTCCAGCCACTCACTGCCCAGCCTGGATTGGTGCTTGGCATTGCCTCGACCCAGCTGCAGGACCTTGCACTTGGCCTTGCTGAACCTCCTGAGGTTGGCTTGTGCCCACCTCTGCAGCCTGTGCAGGTCCCTCTGGATGCCATCCCTGCCCTCCAGCCTGGCTGCTGCACCACACAGCTTGGAGTGCTCAGCAAACTTGCTGAGGCTGCACTGCTTAACAAGTGGGGGGTTGCAGTGGTTAACTGCTGCCAGAGCTGCCAGAAGCACCTCCTCAGATTTGCACAGCACTGCCTGTGGCAGGAGGGGGTTGAAAAGTGCAAGCATCAAATATTCAGGAGTGCATCCAACCTCTTCACATGCATCCAGATGCTCCCAGGCTGGGCTCTGCATCCCCACACTGCAAACCTTCCTTGACTTGAGTAAAGGTGACAGAATGGAGTCCTTGAGGGGGAGGGAGGAGGAGTGTGGTGGGGGGTGTGTGAGAAAACCCAGCACTGGTTTGAATAATGAATGTATCTGGGAAACATCCTAATCTCCTTATGAAGAGAGAGGCAAAAAGGAAATCTAAATGCATTATTGGTGATGAATTATTCAGTCGGGTGTGCGTGCAAATTACCCTGGGAATAGTTCTGCTGCCTTCTAAACCTCCTCCCTTTAAAACAGATCAATCAAACCTGGGATTAAAAAAAAAAAACTAAAATAAAACAAACCCATCCCCACCTTCAGTGGCCAAGTTTTCAAACTGGTCTGTCAGCCAAAGATCAATTTCAAACGTGGAGGGGAGGTGGTGATGGGGGCGGGGGATTTATTCTATCCCAATGTTGTATTTGCACTACTGCAGCAGGAGGTAGGAATCCCTGTAATAATTCCTCATTCTTTCCAGTGCTGGAAAGACAAAGCTGTGCTACTCCAAGCATAGAGGTATCCTAATGGCATCAGGGGGTTGTTTAGCCTGGAGTGGAGGAGGTTCAGGGGGGACTTAGCATAAGCTTGCAGGATGTCAAGGGTAGGAAGGGACCCAAAGAGATCGTCGAGTCCAACCCCCCTGCCAGAGCAGGAGCAGACAATCCCAACCCACCTGGCTACAACCTCCCTTTAGGTAGTTGTAGACACCAATGCTTGTACAATGTTGCTTGTGCAAGGTGCATGCATTGCCCAGAGTGAGCAAAAACTAAGCTTCTGTGCATGTGTTCCAGAAGAGGAACCACATCTGTGTGCACTTGAGAGCAACAGTGGGAACCTATGTGTGTGTCTAAGGGTTCAATCCCAGGCTCACAGGATGGTAGGTGTTGGAAGGGACCCAAGGAGATCATCCAGTCCAACCCCCCTGCCACAGCAGGACCAGACAATCTAGCTCAGGGCACACAGCAACACATCCAGACTGGCCTGGAAAGGCTCCAGACAAGGAGACAACACAACCTCTTTGGACAGCCTGTGCCAGTGCTCTGGGACCCACACAGGCAAGAAGTTGACTCTTGTGTTGAGCTGCAACCTCCTGTGCTGCAGCTTCCATCCATTGCTCCTTGGCCTGTCTCAGGAAGCAAATGAGCAGAGCCTGTTCCCCCTCTCCTGACCCCCAGCCCTCAGATACTTATAAACATTGATTCAATCCCCTCTTAGTCTTCTCTTCTCTAGACTAAGCAGCCCCAGGTCCCTCAGCCTCTCCTCCCCAGGCAGTGCTGCAGTCCCCTCAGCATCCTTGTAGCCCTGCACTGGACCCTGTCCAGCAGATACCTCTCGCTCTGAAACTGGGGAGCTCAAGCTGAAGACAGTGCTCAAGATGAGGTCTCAGCAGGGAGAGACTTTTTAGGCTATCAGGGAGTGACTGGACTAGGGGGAATGAGCAATCTGATCTAGTGAAGGACATCTATGCTGACTGCAGGGAGGCTGGAATAGATGACCTTTGGAGGTCACTTCTAACCCAAACTCTTCCATGATTCTAAGAAAAACATATAATGAGCATCACACACCTATGTGTATATTCCTACACAAGATGGAAGTGGATCACTCAGGGCTTGAAATTAGAGAAGAGCAGATTTAGGTTGGACATGAGAAGAAAATTCTTTACCATAAGCCTGGTGGAACACTGCAACAAGTTGCCCAGGAAGGTAGTTGAGGCCTCATCCCTGGAGATATTCAAGGTCAGGCTTGACAGAGCTCTGAGCAACCTGATCTAGTGGAGCAAAGCTGGAGGTGGGGAGAATCAGCCTGGATGTGAGGAGGAAGTTGTTGAGAATGAGAGTGTTGAGAGCCTGGAATGGGTTGCCCAGAGAGGTGTTTGTAGGGTGTCCCTGCCCATGGCAGGGGAGTTGGAACTGGCTGATCCTTGTGGTCCCTTCCAACCCTGACTGATTATATGATTCTATGATTCTGGATCCTATGATCCTATGATTCTCTGATCTGAAGGGGACCTACAGAAAAGCTGGGGAGGGACTTTTTAGCCTATCAGGGAGTGACAGGACTAGGGGGAATGGAGCAAAGCTGGAGCTGGGGAGATTCAGACTGGAGGGGAGGAGGAAGTTGTTGAGCATGAGAGTGGTGAGAGCCTGGAATGGGTTGCCCAGGGAGGTGTTTGGGGCCAGATCCCTGGAGGTGTTTTTGGCCAGGCTGGCAGAGGCTGTGGGCAGCCTGCTCTAGGGTAGGGTGTCCCTGGGCATGGCAGGGGGGTTGGAACTGGCTGATCCTTGTGGCCCCTTCCAACCCTGATTCTATGATTCTGTGTTTCTATGATCCTTGTGGCCCCTTCCAACCCTGACGAACTCTATGATTCTAAGAACTACTGCTCAACTAAACATGCAATTACATAGGTGTAGCTTCCAGACCATCTCTGTTTAAAGCAGGATATTCTCTGTGCTGCACCTGCCATGTGAACTGAGGCAGATTTGTCTCTTAGGACCCCTTCAGTAAGCCAAAAGCTTAGAAGCAAAAGAGAAGGATGCATCCAGGAATAAACAAGGTAGCTGGATTTCAATTTTTGAGCTCTGAAAATCCCCTGAGTGTAATATACTCACTAAACCTGAGCTTTCAGTTCAGCTTATTGGGCTGGGAGAGGTTTTAATACGTGCATGCATAAAGAAGTAAGTGCACTCCATCACAGGAGACAGAGCAGGCAACCTAAGTTACTCCATTTTTCCCTTCCCCCCCCCCCCCAACTTTTTTTTGTTTCACTGTGACAGCTTGAAGAAAATATTCCTGCCTCTAGCAGAACTCACAGCAGATGTAGCAGCTTCTCCTTCACTTACTCCAATGCAAAGAAAAATACAAAGTCTGTGAGATGGACTGGAGGGAATAGAAGAAGGTGTTTAAAACCCTTAAAAAAAAAACCAAACAAACAACACCAAAACCTTAGTACCACAACACCAGAAGAAAAGAAAGAAAATGAATCATAGAATGGTTTAGGTTGGAAGGGACCTCAAAGCTCAGCCAGTTCCAACCCCCCTGTGCCATAGGCAGGGACACCTCCCACTAGACAGGTCACTCAAGGATGAGTTCAACCTGGCCTTCAACACCTCCAGGGTGGTTGTGGAGCACAGAATCACCCAATGTGATCTTTCGATCACATTGGGTGATTCGGTGCTCCACAACCTCCCTGGGCAATCTGTGCCAGTGTCTCACCACCCTCACTGCAAACAACTTCCTCCTAACATACACTTTCAATCTCCCCTCTGACACTTTAAACCCATTCCTCCTCAGCCTCTCATTACAAGCCTTTGTCAATAGTCCCTCCCCAGCCTTCCTGGAGTCCCTTTCAGATATTAGAAGGCTACAATAAGTTCTCCTTGATGCCTTCTCTTCTCCAGGCTTCAAAGCTCCAACTCTCTCAGCCTGTCCTCACAGCAGAGCTGCTGCAGCCCTCTCAGCATCTTGGTGGCCTCCTCTGGACTGGCTCCAACACTTCCACATCCTTCTTGTGCTGGGGGCTGCAGAGCTGCAGACAGTGCTGCAGGTGGGGTGTGAGGAGAGCAGAGCAAAGGGGCAGAATCCCCTCCCTTGCCCTGCTGCCCACAGCTGCTCTTGCTGCAGCCCAGCACACAGTTGCTGTCTGGGCTGCACTCACACTGCAGCCTCATCTTCAGCTTTGCATCAGCCCAGACCCCCAGGTCCTTTTCCTCTAGGGCTGCTCTCAGCCATTCCCCACCCAGCCTGCAGTTGTGCTTGGGAGTGCACCTACCCAGGATGAGAGGCAATGGTTTGGAATGATAGAAGAGCAGATTTAAATCATAGAATCGTAGAACGGTTTAGGTTGGAAGAGACCTCAAAGATCATCCAGATCCAACCCCCCTGCGCCATAGGCAGGGACACCTCCCACTAGAACAGGATTCTCAAGACCTCATCCAGCCTGGATTTGAACACCTCCAGGGAGGGAGGAGCCACAACCTTCCTGGGCAACCTGTGCCAGTGTCTCACCACCCTCACTGTGAAGAACTTTCACCTAACATCCTGTTTAAATCTCCCCTCTGCCAGTTTCAACCCATTCCTCCTCTTCCTGTCATTACAAGACCTTGTGAACAGTCCCTCCCCAGCCTTCCTGAAGGCCCCCTTCAGATACTGGAAGGTTGCTCTAAGGTCTCCTGGAAGCCTTCTCTTCTCCAGGCTGAAAAGCCCCAACTCTTTCAGCCTGTCCTCATAGCAGAGCTGCTGCAGCCCTCTGAGCATCTTCGTGGCCCTCCTCTGGACTCTCTCCAGCAGTTCCCTGTCCTTCTTGTGCTGGGAGCTCCAGAACTGCACACAAATTGGATGTTAGGAACAAGTTCTGCACCATGAGGGTGCTGCTCTTGCTGCAGCCAGGTCTGAAGAAGAGACAAACTGGAGGGGATAGAAAATTCTCTTAGCCCTGTAAGCCAAGACAGAGGAAGGGGAAAGATTAAAAAAAAAAATACCATCAGAGGTGGAAAATGGAAACCACTTATGACAGATCTCATGAAGTTTCAGGGAGATATTCTGCTCTTTCTTTGCAGGGGGACCTTTTGAATCACATTTGGGATCCTTATTTCACTCACACCAGGTCTATCTTGCTTTAAATTCCCTGCTCGTTGCTGGTTATTTTCTCTCTCTCTTAATTAAACCTTCCTACTAGACTTCTATTAAGCTAGAGGCAGAGCATAGATCTTCCTCGTTCTCTGAAGGTTATCTTCTCAAACAGAGGTGATATTTTTATACATTTTAATGGAGAGGGAGTTTGGAGACTCCTGTGAAAGCTATGGCAAAGCTGCACTTCCACAATCATTCCTAAGAACACCAAAGATTGTTCTAGCTGCTCTCTGGCCAACCCTGTTAGCTCAGTGTCTGGGGATTAAGCAGGCTGCTGATCATGGTGGAATCATAGAATCAGTCAGGGTTGGAAGGGACCACAAGGATCAGCCAGTCCCAACCCCTCTGCCATGCTCAGGGACACCCTACCATAGAGCAGGCTGCCCACAGCCTCTGCCAGCCTGGCCAAAAACACCTCCAGGGATGTGGCCCCAAACACCTCCCTGGGCAACCCATTCCAGGCAACCTATTCCTGGGCAACTCATTCCCTCCATGAGCACCAGCCTCAGTAATTGAAATTTAGAAGCAGAAAGAGCAAAATAAATCCCTCTAGAACAAGTTCTTGGCCGAGCTGGGAGGGCACTGTCCTCAGCACAGGGGCACATCACCTCTCTCCATCCTTCAGATCATAGAATCATAGATTGGTTTAGGTTGGAAGGGACCTCAAAGCTCATCCAATTCCAAACCCCCTGTGCCATAGGCAGGGACACCTCCCACTAGAACAAGTCTCTCATGGATCAATCCAACCTGTCCTTGAACATCTCCAGGAAGGGTGCAACCACAACCTCCCTGGGCAACCCATGCCAGTGTCTCACCACTCAACTCAGCAGCACACTTGATTCTGGCCTCTCACCACTTCAGCATCTTTCCACCTGCCACTGAGAGCAGAACCTTGCAGAGCTGCCCCACTCACAGGACCCATTTCTGGTGCCTTTCCTGCTAAGGGCTCTGTGTTCCCCAGGGTGCCTCATTCCCTCCATGACCACCAGCCTCAGTAATGGAAATTTAGAGGGAGAAAGAGCAAAATAAATCCCTCTGGGACAAGTTCTTGGCCATGCTGGGAGGGCACTGTCCTCAGCACAGGGGCACATCACCTCTCTCCATCCTTCTTCACATCTGCTTTATTAACGTTTGCCTCCACAATTCCTCCTGTTCCTATTTTCATCACTGAGAAGACAAGTGGAAATTGCAGATAAATAAATAATCAGTCAACAAGGAGGAGTTAAATGCTTGGTAAGGAGCAGGTCCAGCCTTTCAGAGCTTTTTATGACCTTCATATTTTGTGTCCTTTGGAATTTTCACTCTCAAAACTTGGTGGTGGTTGCCTCCTAGGCATAATAATTACCCTAACTCTGCAGAAGAGCTTTGTAATTCTCAGANATTCAGAAGAGAGGAACAAAAGTAAAAGGCATTTTGGAAAGCAAGTCCCACAGCAACGGATTAAGAGGCCTAACCACTCAATCTGAAGGTAATCAAAGAGATGTAGCTGCCAGAAATACACAAAGGAAGCTAATAAATAAAAATCAATATCAGTTTCTTGTGTGGCACTCTTCATAAGCAGGTCTCAAAGAGTGTTCTGTGGAAGGTCACTCTCATTAGGTGAGAACAAAGACCACTCATTTCCAACAGCATGATAAACACCATTTAGAACTTCTGCCCAGGTGGAACCCCTGCCCTGAAAGGGCAAAAAAAAAAAAGGACTCTTCTGCAGCCCTGCAGAAAGCTCTTGTTAAATTAACTGTTTTGTTAATTAAGAACAGACATGGATTATTTTTTCTAGCAGTGTTTTGTGCCTTTAAACCCCCTGTGTGGAGAGAGAGAGATCTATATAGATATAGAGATGATGGAGATGCAGATGAAGATGGAGATAGAGATGAGATAGAGATAGAGAGAAATAGAGATGGAGATGGAGATTGAGATGGAGATGGAGTTTGAGACAGAAATGGAGAAAGAAATAGAGATGGAGATGGAGATGGAGATAGAGAGAGAATGAGAGAGATGGAGATAGATATGGAGATGGAAATATAGAGATAGAGATGATAGAGACAGAGATAGAGATAGAGATGTAGAGATATCAATACAGAGATGGACATGGAAATAGAGATGGAGATAGAGATGGAAATAGAGATGGAAATAAAGAGATGGAGATGGAGATAGAGGTAGAGATGGAAATGGAGGTGGAGATGGAGATAGAGATACAGAGAGAGATAGAGATGGAGATGGAGATAGAGGTAGAGATGGAAATGGAGGGGGAGATAGAGATAGAGATATAGAGATGTAGAGATATCAATATGGAGATGGACATGGAAATAGAGATGGAGATAGAGATGGAAATAGAGATGGAAATGGAGATGGAGATAGAGATACAGAGATAGAGACAGAGATAGAGATAGAGATAGAGAGATGGAGATATCAATATGGAGATGGACATGGACATAGAGATAGATGGAGATAGAGATGGAAACAGAGATGGAGATGGAGATACAGAGATAGAGATATAGAGATGGAGATGGAGATATCAATATGGAGATGGAAATAGAGATGGAGATAGAGATGGAAATAGATATGGAAATAGAGAGATGGAGATGGAGATATAGATATGGACATGGAGATAGAGAGATAGAGATGATAGAGATGGAGATGGAGATATAGAGATACAGAGAGACAGAGACAGATGACATAGAGAGATAGAGATAGACATACAGATACAGACGTAGAGATGGAGATAAAGATAGAGAGAAATATAGAGGTAGAGATAGAGAGATAGAGATGGAGATGGAGATAGAGATATATCAAGACATATATAGAGATATATAGGTATAGATAGAAATAAAACATTTATGGAGAAATAGCAAGGAGAAGTTGCATGAAAAACAGGTAAGGAAACCAATTGGCTATTGGCTATATATATATATATATATATATATATATATATATATATATATACACACTCCAAGTATTTCTCTGCCTTGAGTGTCGTGAGCAGAAGCCAGTCTAATTGCTCATGTCCTTCCTGATGTTAAATATCTCAGAGCACAGAAGGTGATGTCTCATTTCCTCCAAAATAGTGGACTGTAACACCAGGTTTTGGCAGGGATGAGTGTACCAGGCTATTCATCAGGGCCTGGTGTCAGAGCATGTTTAAAAGAACTATGAGCACCTCTCCTGTGAAGATACGCTGAAAGAATTTGGGCTGCTCAGCCTGGAGAAGAGGAAGCTTCAGGGAGACCTTAGTTACATTTCAGTATCTGCAGGGGACCTACAGGAAGGCTGAGGAAGGGCTGTTTAGAGGGGTTTGTAGCAACAGGATGAGAGACAATGGTTTGAATCTGGAGCAGGGTAGATTTAGGCTGGACATAAGGAGGAAGCCTCTCACAATGAGAGTGGTAAAACACTGCAAGAGGCTGCCCAGGGGTGTGGTTGAGGCCCCATCCCTGCAGACCCTGAAGATCAGACTTGATGTGGCCCTGGGCAGCCTGATCTAGTTGGAGGTGTCCCTGGCTCACTGCACAGGGCTCGGGCAAGATGACCTTTGTGGATCCCTTCCAACCCACTGCAATCTGTCAAGCAGTGAAACTGTGATTTAAAAAAAACAATGTCCAGATTCCCTAGGAAGAAAACTAAACTCAGGACTGTAAAATGCAACAATTCCCTGAGGGGGGTGTTCAGGCAGCCTTTGGACCTGGCACTTAGGGATAGGGTTTAGAGCTGACCCTTCAGTGCTGTGGCAAAGGTTGGACTGGATGAACCAGATTGATTCTGTGGTTCTCTGATTCTATGGTTCTGTGGTTCTGTGACTCTGTGGTTCTCTGGTTCTGTCATTCTGTAGTTCTGTAGTTCTGTGGTTCTGTGTTCTGCGGTTCTCTGGTTCTGTGGTTCTGTAGTTCTGTGCTTCTGTGATTCTGTGGTTTTGTGCTTCTGTGGTTCTCTGGTCCTGTGGTTCTGTAGTTCTGTGGTTCTGTAATTCTCTGGTTCTGTGGTTCTGTGACTGTGATTCTCTGGTTCTATGGTTCTGTGGTTCTATCGTCCTGATTCTGTGCTTCTGTGATTCTGCAGTTCTGTGGTTCTGTAGTTCTGTGCTTCTGTGATTCTGTGGTTCTATGATTCTGTAGATTTGTGGTTCTGATTCTGTGGTTCTGTAGTTCTGTGGTTCTGTGACTGTGGTTCTGTGGTTCTGTAGTTCTGTGGTTCTGTGGTTCTGTGGTTCTGTGACTGTGGTTCTGTGGTTCTGTAGTTCTGTGGTTCTGTGGTTCTGTGACTGTGGTTCTGTGGTTCTGTGGTTTTGTGATTCTGTGGTTCTGTAGTTCTGTGGTTCTGTGACTGTGATTCTCTGGTTCTGTGATTCTGTGGTTCTGTGACTGTGATTGTGGTTCTATAATTCTGTGGTTCTGTGACTTTGTGGTTCTGTAGTTCTATAATTCTGTGGTTCTATAATTCTGTGGTTCTCTGGTTCTGTGACTTTGTGATTCTCTGGTTCTGTCATTCTGTGCTTCTGTGGTTCTGTGCTTCTGTGACTCTATGGTCCTATGATTCTGTATATCTGTAGTTCTGATTCTGTGGTTCTGTAGTTCCGTGGTTCTGTGACTTTGTGCTTCTGTGATTCTGTGCTTCTGTGATTTTGTAGTTCTGTAGTTCTATGATTCTGTAGTTCTGCAGTTCTGTGGCTCTGTGGTTCTGATTCTGTGGTTCTGTGGTTCTCTGTGCACTCAAAAAGGTCCCAAACTCTTTCATGGTTACAGTGCACACTGCCCAGTGCTCAAACCCTGTCCTGCAGCAGCAGGCAATAAAATGATCACAGGTGAAGAATGAACTTCACCACTCAGAGCAGCACAACTCCTCATTTCTGTTAGCTGTCCCTGTTGCTGCTTTGAGCAGCTTGCTTGGTAGACAGCTCAGCAAATCAGCATGGAACCTTTTCCAGGGAGTTTATTCACACTAAGTCACTGCCACGCTGCAGGATGAAATCAAACCTGCCTGATCCAGCCAGGCACAGCTGCTCTCTGTTGTATTGCTGCTGCCAGCCAGAGCTTGGCAGGATCAATACCACAGCCCATTGATTGCCAGCATTAGAATCAGAGAATCATAGAATCAGTCAGGGTTGGAAGAGACCACAAGCATCAGCCAGTTCCAACCCCCCTGCCATGCCCAGGGACACCCTTACCTAGAGCAGGCTGCCCACAGCCTCTGCCAGCCTGGCTGCAAACACCTCCAGGGATCTGGCCCCAAACA
>VWZI01013005.1:23128-33660 GCA_013396835.1 Psilopogon haemacephalus | reverse complement strand
GGCAGTGGACTGGGTGTGCCCTGCCACAGTTCACACCCCATTCAAACCTCCGGTGGGGCAGCGCTCCGCCCTGTCTCAGTTCACACCTCAATTAAACCTCTGGTGGGGCAGTGCCCTGCCCCGCCACACTCCTGTCCCTATGTGCTTACACCACTGCCCTTCAGACAGCATTTGTCACGACTTCAAACAGCCCTTTTCAGCTTCTCACAGGTCCAGCCCAGCTGCATCATAGAATCATAGAATGGTTTAGGTTGCAAGGGACTTCAAAGCTCAGCCAGTTCCAACCCCCCTATGCCATAGGCAGGGACACCTCCCACATAGACTCATAGAATGGCTTAGGTTGGAAGTGACCTGAGAGATCATAGAATGGTTTAGGGTGGAAGGGACCTCGAAGATCACAGAATCATAGAATGGTTTAGGGTGGAAGTGACCTCAAAGATCATAAAATTATGGAATGTTTTAGGGTGGTAGGGAGCTCAAAGCTCAGCCAGTTCCAACCCCCCTGTGCCATAGGCAGGGACACCTCCCACATAGACTCATAGAATGGCTTAGGTTGGAAGTGACCGCAAAGACCATGGCATGGTTTAGGGTGGAAGGGACCTCGAAGATCATAGAATCATAGAATGGTTTATGTTGGAAGTGTCCTCAAAGCTCAGCCACTTCCAACCTCCCTGTGCCATAGACAGAGACACCTCCCACTAGAACAGGTCACTCAAGGCTTCATCCAACTTGGCCTTCAACACCTCCAAGGAGGTTGTGGAGCACAGAATCACCCAATGTGATCTTTCGATCACATTGGGTGATTCTGTGCTCCACAACTTCCCTGGGCAATCTGTGCCAGTGTCTCACCACCCTGACTGCAAACAACTTCCTCCTAACATCCACTTTCAACCTCCTCTCTGCCTCTTTAAACCCATTCCTCCTCATCCTCTCATTCCAAGCCCTTGTCAATAGTCCCTCCCCAGCCCTCCTGTAGCCCCCTTCAGATCCTGGAGGGCTCCAACGATCCTGTTTCCATCCCAGACTTTTGTTTGCTGCTGGAGTCCATCCTGTTCATCTGATCATTATCCAAATGTGTCCAAGAACTGGAAGCAGCCCTCAGAAGGGCACCCTCCTGTTAGCAGCCTGTCTGCATCCCCATTCTCTCAGCAGCACCTGGCACATTTGCTGACAACTCTGTCCAAAAAGAGAGAGATGATTTACAGAATGGGAAAGGAGCCTTCTTTTTTTTTTCTTTCTCCCATCAATAAACAATGAGTCATGCAGACACCCTCTGAGACAGAGGCAACCAGTAGAAAGGGAACACAAATGCCAGTGAAGATGGAGGAAACTCTATCATCATGACCTGAGTAAGGTGTTTGCCTCTGGCCCACATGACATCCAAACTGGAAAAACACAGACTGGGTGTGTGGAGAACTGCTGGAGAAGGAAGTGGCTGGATGGTGGCACAGAAAAAGTGGGAATCAAGGGGAGACCAGTGCCAAGTGGCTCCCTCAGGGGTCAGTGCTGGGCCAAGTGCTGTTGGACATCTTTGTCAGCCACATGGGCAGAGGAATCAGTGAGGCCTCAGTAAGGCTGCAGCTGGCACCAAGCTGTGTGGCACAGGAGACTTGCTAGAGGGCAGGGATCCATCCAGAGGGACCTGCAGAGGCTGCAGAGCTGTGCCCAGCCCAATCTCAGGACATTCAACAAGGCCAAGTGGAAGGTCCTGCACCTGGATGGGTGCAATCCCAAGCACAAATCCAGGCTGGGTAGGGAATGGCTGAGAGCAGCCCTGAGGAACAGGCCCTGGGGGTCTGGGCTGATGCAAAGCTGAAGATGAGGCTGCAGTGTGAGTGCAGCCCAGACAGCAACTGTGTGCTGGGCTGCAGCAAGAGCAGCTGTGGGCAGCAGGGCAAGGGAGGGGATTCTGCCCCTTGGCTCTGCTCTCCTCACACCCCACCTGCAGCACTGTCTGCAGCTCTGCAGCCCCCAGCACAAGAAGGACATGGAAGTGTTGGAGAGAGGAGGCCAGAGGAGGCCACCAAGATGCTGAGAGGGCTGCAGCAGCTCTGCTGTGAGAACAGGCTGAGAGAGTTGGGGCTTCTCAGCCTGGAGAAGAGAAGGCTTCCAGGAGGCCTTGGAGAGACCTTCCAGGATCCGAAAGGGGCTACAGGAGGGCTGGGGAGGGACTATTGACAAGGACTTGTAATGACAGGATGAGGAGGAATGGGTTTAAAGTGGCAGAGGGAGCTTGAAAGTGGATGTTAAGAGGAAGTTGTTTGCAGTGAGGGTGGTGAGACACTGGCACAGGTTGTCCAGGGAAGTTGTGGAGCACAGAATCACCCAATATGATCTTTGATCCTTGATCTCATTGCGTGATTCTGTGTTCCACAACCTCCCTGGAAGTGTTCAGGAGCAGGCTGGATGAGGCCTTGAGTGACCTGTTCCAGTGGGAGGTGTCCCTGCCTATGGCACAGTGGGGTCAGAAGTTCCCTTCCAACCTAAACCATTCTATGATTCTATGTTTGAGCCTCCAAACAAGACCCTCTAGGGCAGCTGCCTGGCTACCAAGGATTTTAGGTCCCAACCAGTTACCTGTCTACCAAAGATCTAAGCTCCTATTCAAACAAAATTAGGTAATGAGCAAGCAGAGCTGTAAAGACAGAGAGCAGTGCAGCCCAGCATGCATCTTTCCCTGGGCGTTGAGGCTCAGTTTCATATCCTATTGAGGCTTCCTCGTTTCCTGGTAGGGTCGTAAGGAAATGATGCCATTGGTGAAAGCAGGTAACTCACATTCTGGCTAGGCATTTGGGCATTTATTGGGGAGTGCTGCCCCCTTTGTGGGGGGGATTTATTGTCACAGGTGGATATAGAGCAGTGAGGTATAAGAACATTTATGTGCCTGTAGAACTGTTGAGTCAATTTGTCCTGGTGTTTAAATGCTGAGGGACAGAAGACATGAGGGGAAAGGGAGTGCAAGAGTTTGAGGCAGGGAACTCAAAGGGTATCTTGCCCAAGGAGGTTGTGGCTGCTCTCTCCCTGGAGGTGTTCAAGGCCAGGCTGGATGAAGCTTTGAGCGACCTGTTCTAGTGGGAGGTGTCCCTGCCTATGGCACAGGGGGGTTGGAATTGACTGAGCTTTGAGGTCCCTTCCAACATAAACCATTCTATGATTCTAACACCTGTTCTAGTGGGAGGTGTCCCTGCCTATGGCAAGGGGTTGGAACTGGATGAGCTTTGAGGTCTCTTCCAACCTAAACCATTCTATGATTCTATGATTCTGTGATCTTCCCACCCTTTAACTGCCTCAAAGCTGGTGAGGACCACATGTCAGTGCCTTGCCCCAGAGGTTGCCTCTGCTTACAACGCCAAACAGATCTGTGCACGGCTGCACTTGAACCTGCAGCTCAGCACACAGGTGGGAAAGCTCCCTCCCAAGAGACAGAAGCATTTACTTAGTGGCTCCTTAGACAAATCTTCACTTTGCACCACGGCAGATCCCCTTGTAACAACAGCCTGGAGATTTGCTTGGTTGACTTTTTGATTATTGACAGCAGAGCTTTTACTGCTGACTTCCCCAGCACACCATGCAGAGTTTTTGAATCATAGAATCATAGAATCAGTCAGTGTTGGAAGGGACCACAAGGATCAGCCAGTTCCAATCCTCCTGCCATAGCCTACCCTAGATCAGGCTGCCCACAGCCTCTGCCAGCCTGGCCAAAAACACCTCCAGGGATCTGGCCCCAAACACCTCCCTGGGCAACCCATTCCAAACTCTCACCACTCTCATGCTCAACAACTTCCTCCTCACATCCAATCTCAATCTCCCCACCTCCAGCTTTGCTCCATTCCCCCCAGTCCTGTCACTCCTTGATAGCCTAAAAAGTCCCTCCCCAGCTTTTCTGTAGCCCACTTCAGATCCTGGAAGGCCACAAGAAGGTCACCTGGGAGCCTCCTCTTCTCCAGCCTGCACAGCCCCAACTCTTTCAGGCTGTGCTCACAGCAGAGGTGATGCAGTCCTCTGAGCATCCTCCTGGCCCTTCTCTGCACACCTCCATCATGTCTACATCCCTCTTGTCCCAGGGGCTCCAGAACTGGATGCAGTACTCCAGGTGGGCTCTCAGCAGGGTGGAGCAGAGGGGGAGAATCACCTCCCTGGCCCTGCTGGCCACACTTCTCCTGATGCAGCCCAGAAGTGTGGCCAGCAGGTCAACATGGCCTCAAGCTTCTTCAGGGGAGGTTTAGGCTGGACATAAGGACACATTTTTTCCACTGCAAGAGTGGTCAAATATTGGAATGGGCTGTCCAGGGAGGTGGCGGAGTCACCATCCCTGGATGTGTTTAAAGGTCATTCAGATGTGATGCTTGGGGATATGGCTTAGTGGTGACCTTGGAGGAGTAGGTTTAATAGTTGGACCTGATGATCTCCAAGGTCTTTTCCAACCCGAATGATTCTATGAACTGGAGAGGTGATTTTCTGGTGTGCTTTTTGCCTGGTTTTGGGTGTTTTGTTTTGTTTTGTTTTGTTTTAATTTAACAAAAGACCTTCAAAATCTTCAACTCCTCCATTTCTTTTAGCTCCAAGTCGTGAGTGGTATTGAACTGCTGCCATAAAATACAAGCCCCCTAAGGAGACAAGGAATGATTACACCATTAATATTCCAAGAAGCAACAACTACATGAAGTGGTAAACTCATTGCCCTGGGAGATGATTAAAGCAACATGTCTGGGAGCAAGGCTGCTGTTCCCACCTCTCCCAGAGACCTGACAATATGGCATGCAGCAAATCACTCCAGGGTGGGTTCTGCAGAAATTGTCTGACCTACTGGAGATCGAGAGTGTGAAATTAGGCAAGCCTCATCCTCCACTGCATGGAGTAAAAAGGATGACTACATGGGGTGATGAAAAGCTCAAGAATGGCTGAGAGCAGCCCTGAGGAACAGGACCTGGGGGTCTGGGCTGATGCAAAGCTGAAGATGAGGCTGCAGTGTGAGTGCAGCCCAGACAGCAACCCTGTGCTGGGCTGCAGCAAGAGCAGCTGTGGGCAGCAGGGCAAGGGAGGGGATTCTGCCCCTTGGCTCTGCTCTCCTCACGCCCCACCTGCAGCACTGTCTGCAGCTCTGCAGACCCCAGCACAAGCAGCACATGGAACTGTTGGAGAGGGTCCAGAGGAGGCCACCAAGATGATCAGAGGGCTGCAGCAGCTCTGCTGTGAGGACAGGCTGAGAGAGTTGGGGCTGTGCAGCCTGGAAAAGAGAAGGATTCCAGGAGACCTTATAGTAACCTTCCAGTATCTGAAGGGGGCCTACAGGAAGGCTGGGGAGGGACTATTCACAAGGTCTTGTAATGACAGAATGAGGAGGAATGGGTTTAAACTGGCAGAGGGGAGATTGAAAGTGGATGTTAGGGGGAAGTTCTTTCCAGTGAGGATGGTGAGACACTGGCACAGGTTGCCCAGGAAGGTGTTCAAGGCCAGGCTGGATGAGGCCTTGAGCGACCTGATCTAGTGGGAGGTGTCCCTGCCTATGACACAGTGGGGTTGGAACTGGATGAGCTTTGAGGTCCCTTCCAACCTAAACCATTCTATGATTCTAAGAACCCAGAACTGTTGCAGTAAGTGCAGAGGAGCCCACAAAGATGATCCAAGGGCTGGATCATAAGAAGGACACAGAGATGTTGCAGCAAGTCCAGAGGAGGGCCACAAAGGTGAACAAAGGGCTGAAACATAAGAAGGAGTGAGGGTGATGAGACATTGGAACGGGCTGCCCAGGAAGGTTGTGGCGGCTCCCACCTTAGAGGTGTTCAAGGCCAGGCTGGATGAGGCCTTGAATGACCTGTTCTAGTGGGAGGTGTCCCTGTCTATGGCACAGGGGCGGGTTGGAACTGGATGAGCTTTGAGGTGCTTTCCAACCTATACCATTCTACGATCTCTGGAGGTCCCTTCCAACATCTAAGGTTCTGTGATTCTGTCAGTCTGTGGGAGGGGACAGACTGAGGACAACCTCTCTAGGTTCTGGTTGTGTATGATGTAAGACAAAATATATCTCAAATCAGTTGTCCAAACAGCACAGCAGCTTTCTTTTCAGGCCAGTCCCAGAAGAAGAGCAACCTTTCTGTGCTGTGAGTGAATTCACCTGTGCAAGCTGTCCCAACAGCATTCCCCAGCTGTGCACACTCAGTTACTGCAACCATTCTATGGCTACAGATGTGTTCACCTCCAGCCCTTACTCACCAAGCCTTGTGTTTTGCTGCAGGCATTGACTGATACATGCAATTGTGGTGGCTCCATGAATAATTCGACATACCAAGACTGGACATGCTTCATAATTATTATTTTTTTTTTCCCCAAGGAGGCATCAATCTTCTCCTTAGGGAGAGAAAAAAAGAGGGAAAGACTGGTTACTAAAACTAGCAAGCCAGCAAGCTACCATCACTAGCTGAAGTGTCTTTGTCATAGAACCATAAAATCACAGAATCATAGAATCATAGAAGCACAGAATCATAGAAGCATAGAATCATAGAACCATAGAATCACAGAATCTTAGAATCATAGAATCACAGAATCATGGAATCATAGAATCAGTCAGGGTTGGAAGGGACCACAAGGATCAGCCAGTTCCAACCCCACCTGCCATTACCAGGGACACCCTAACCTAGATCAGGCTGCCCATAGCCTCTGCCAGCCTGGCCAAAAACACCTCCAGGGATCTGGCCACAAACACCTCCCTGGGCAACTGATTCCAGCCTCTCACCACTCTCATGATAACAACTTCCTCCTCACCTTCCATCTGAATCTCCCCAGCTCCAGCTTTGCTCCATTCCCCCTAGTCCTGTCACTCCCTCATAGCCTCCAAAGTTCCTCCTCAGCTTTTTTGTAGGCTACTTCAGATCTTGGAAGGCCACCTGGGAGCCTCCTCTTCTCCAGCCTGCACAGTCCCAACTCTTTCAGGCTGTGCTCACAGCAGAGGTGCTGCAGCCCTCTGAGCATCCTCGTGGCCCTTCTCTGGACACCTCCAGCATCTCCACATCCCTCTTGTCCCAGGGGCTCCAGAACTGGATGCAGTACTCCAGGCGGGCTCTCAGCACAGTGAAGTTGCAGAGGAGAATCACCTCCCTGGCCCTGCTGCCCACACTGCTCCTGATGCAGCCCAGGCTCTGGTTGGCTTTCCGGGTATCACCAGAGCAGCTGCAACGTAGTGGATCAATGGAACAGGTTGCCCAGTGAGGTAACTGAGGTCCCATCCCTGGTGATATTCAAGGTCATGCTTAACAAGGCTCTGAGCAATCTGATCTAGTGAAGGACATCTGTGCTGACTGCAGGGAGGTTGGAATAGATGACCTTTGGAGGTCACTTCCAACCCAAACTCTTCCATGATTCTATGCAAAACATGTAATGAGCATCACGCACCTATGTGTATATTCCTACACCAGCTGGAAGTGGATCACTCATGGACTGAAATTAGAGAAAAGCAGATTTAATTTAGACATGAGAAGAAAGTTCTTTACCATAAAGCTGGTGGAACACTGCAACAAGTTGCCCAAGGAGGTAGCTGAGGCCTCATCCCTGGAGATATTCAAGGTCAGGCTTGACAGAGCTCTGAGCAACCTGATCTAGTGGAGCAAAGCTGGAGGTGGGGAGAATCAGCCTGGATGTGAGGAGGAAGTTGTTGAGCATGAGAGTGGTGAGAGCCTGGAATGGGTTGCCCAGGGAGGTGTTTGGGGCCACATCCCTGGAGGTGTTTGCAGCCAGGCTGGCAGAAGCTGTGTGCAGCCTGATCTAGGGTAGGGTGTCCCTGGGCATGGCAGGGGGGTTGGAACTGGCTGATCCTTGTGGTCCCTTCCAACCCTGACTGATTCTATGATTCTATGATCTTGGAGGTCTCTTCCAACCTGGCTTATTCTATTCTATTCTATTCTATTCTATTCTATTCTATTCTATTCTATTCTATTCTATTCTATTCTATTCTATTCTATTCTATTCTATTCTATTCTATTCTATTCTATTCTATTCTATTCTATTCTATTCTATTCTATTCTATTCTATTCTATTTTCAGTATCTTGTTTTCCTAAATAGGAACTCTTCAGGATTAGGCATGACTCTGCTGCTCCATGTATTTGTTATATATTTTAACTGCTTTTTTGAACTGCATCAAGATACAAATCTGTTATGAACTAAGGACATACTTCAAAACACTCAGGAATTCATCATTCCTATCCTGCCTTACAGACACTCTGGCACTGAGATGAAAGAAGAAAGAAGCAGAAGGAGAGGTCCTTGGCAGAGGTGATTTGAGCTGAAGAGAGAGAATGGATTGACCTTAACGTGGCTTAGCCCCCAAACTACATTTCACAGCATTTTTACTTCCCACCAAAGCTGAAAACATCAAAGCAGGCTGATGGGAAGAGATTGGTGGTACACAGGGTGAGGCAGGTTGCTGCTTGTGAGCTCTGGATTTAGTGTTCAGCTACCCAATGTACAGTATCATGTCTTGACCCTTGGCAGAATGAACAGCAATGATCCAACACAGCTCACCATTGGTAATCTCCTTGTTGGTGCTGAAAATGCCAACAGAGGCTCTGCTGCTTGCTCCCAAGGCAGGCAAACTCTTGAACTCATCTTTAAAGGCTGTACTCACAGGAAAGCTTGCCTGAGTGGCTCAGGGTCTGTTATCAGGGGAGGGTCAGGCTGGATGTTAGGAGGAATTTCTGCACAGAGAGAGGGATTGGCATTGGAATGGGCTGCCCAGGGAGGTGGTGGAGTCCCCATCCCTGGAGGTGTTGAAGCAAAGCCTGGATGGGGCACTTAGTGCCATTGGCTAGGGCTGGGTGCTAGGTTGGACTGGTTGAGCTTGGAGGTCTCTTCCAACCTGGCCTATTCTACTCTATTCTACTCTATTCTATTCTATTCTATTCTATTCTATTCTATTCTATTCTATTCTATGCTATGCTATGCTATGCTATGCTATGCTATGCTATTCTATTCTATGCTATTCTATGCTATGCTATGCTACGCTACTCTGTCTGGCTTCATCACCCCTATAGATCATAGAATCACAGAATGGCTCAGGTTGGAGGGGACCTCAGAGATCATCTACTCCAACCTCCTGCCTTGGGGATGGACACCTCTCAACTAGGCTCAGCTGCTCAAGGTCTCATCCAATGTGATCTATTCTATTTTATTCTATTCTATTCTATGGTATGCTATGCTATGCTACTCTGTCTGGCTTCATCACCTCTATAGATCACAGCNATGCTATGCTATGCTATGCTATGCTATGCTATGCTATGCTATGCTATGCTATGCTATGCTATGCTATGCTATGCTACTCTGTCTGGCTTCATCACCCCTATAGATCATAGAATCACAGAATGGCTCAGGTTGGAGGGGACCTCAGAGATCATCTACTCCAACCTCCTGCCTTGGGGATGGACACCTCTCAACTAGGCTCAGCTGCTCAAGGTCTCATCCAATGTGATCTATTCTATTTTATTCTATTCTATTCTATGGTATGCTATGCTATGCTACTCTGTCTGGCTTCATCACCTCTATAGATCACAGCATCACAGAATGGCTCAGGTTGGAGGGGACCTCAGAGATCATCTACTCCAACCTCCTGTCTTGGGGATGGACACCTCTCAACTAGGCTCAGCTGCTCAAGGTCTCATCCAAGGAGACCTCTCCCAAGGAGCAGGCATCCACCATCTCCCTAGGAAACCTATTCCAGAGTCTCACCACCCTTGTACTGAGGAACTTCTTCCTAAAATTCAGTCTCACCCTGCTCTGCCTCAGCTTCAAACCATTCCCCCTTCTCCTGTCTCTACACATCCTCAGAAAAAGTCCCTCTGCAGCCTTCCTGTAGGATCTCTTCAAGTATTGGCAGGAAGCTCTAAGCTCCCCCTGAGAGCCTCTTCTCCAGGCTCAACACCCCCAGCTCCCTCAGCCTATCTTCACAGCAGAGGTGCTCCAGCCCTTAGATCATCTTTGTGGCCTCCTCTGGATTCACTCCAACAGTTCTGTGTCCTTCTTGTGATGGGGACAGAGAACCAGACACGGTATTCAAGGTGGAGCCTCACAAGAGCAGAGCCAAGGGGCAGAATCCCCTCTCTTGCCCTGCTGCCCACACTCCTCTGGATGCAGCCCAGCACACAATTTGCCTTCTGGGCTGCAAGAGGGCACTGCTAGCTCATGCTGAGCTTCTCTTCAATCAACACCCCCAAAACTCTTTCATCAGAGCTGCTATCAACCCACTCTGCACCCAGCCTGGATTTGGGGCTGGGGTCGGCCTGACATCAGCTTTCATCAGCTAACCTTGTTGGCTGCTTATTGAAGCAAGGCAGGTTCAAGCAGCTGAGAAATGCAACATTTGACAGGCTTGCAACTCTGCACTTCAACTGGCAATTCTGGTTTACCCAAAGCAACACTGCCTGTGGCAAGACTTTAGAATAGGATAGGATAGGACAGGATAGGATAGAATAGAATAGAATAGAACAGATTACAATAGGATAGGATAGGATAGGATAGGATAGGATAGGATAGGATAGGATAGGAT
>VWZI01012971.1:1717-18291 GCA_013396835.1 Psilopogon haemacephalus | reverse complement strand
TACTTAAGATATGATTTGAACACTACTAATAGTTAATATGATTTGAAATAAATACCATGAAACATCATAAAGAGTACCGATTTCAACGTGTAAATAATTTGATAGCTGAATGACTTTCTTGTTCAGTTTATCCTTGTTCTCAATATAGTGCATGTTAGGAAAAAACCCAAAACCAAAGCTACCTGTAAATTTAATACCCAAACTGTCACAAATGTATGACTCCTAAGCGTTAAATGTTTTTTTGGCACTCCTCTTATTGCTAATTTAAGTTTTTCCTGTAGCAATTCAATATTGTTACTTTAAAAGAATGTCAGTTAGTTCTTCTTGATAGAGCAGTGTAAAAATACTCAAAACGTATGTTTAAGTCACTTGAGTTTTTGTTAGACAAATAACTGTATGAAACATTGGTACAGCTTTACATATTTTTGATATCAAGTGTCTAGAGCCATATTTATGTTTCAATTTCCTTTCCAAAAGGCATATAAATTGTTCTGATTTAAATATTTGTCTTTTCTTGCTCATAAGCCAGAGATATTTTTGTGTGTCTGTGATTTACACTAATGCTTTATAAATGCACTACTTCACCAGCAAGCAGGTACTTCTGCTGTAGCCATTCATGCCAATATAACCTTTATCAATGGCTCCTTGTATGTTTGTCCCTGCTTCTGAGCTTGCTACTGTTGAAATTGTAAGAAAAAGCCCATTTTGTTTCACAAAGAACATACTTAAGGCCTAAGGTTATTCCTCATGTTTGTATATCTTTCAGTGTGACAATGAACAACTAAGAATTACTTCTGCTGCAGGCTGAGGGACAATCCCACTTACTACAGACTCGTGTAGTTCTTTAGTTCTGGTACGCGGGATGAGTATCTTTAACATTTTATGCATTTGAATAATCATAAGTGTTTTTTGCTAACTTTGAGATGACATCTGTATGCTGCCTTGGGTATATGTAAGTTCTCAGCTGTTGCTGAGATGCACACTTGCTGACCTCTTGAGCTGTTAATGTACACTTGAGTAGGCTGAATGTTCCTTGGGTATGCTGAAGATTGATACATCCCAGGCCTTGACAGCTGCAGCGTTTTTCTGTGCCAGCTTCAGTAAGTCTAAGCAGCCCTTTCAGAAGAAATTGTTTGGCTCCCAAGACCATTTAGGGAACAGCCTTACCAAGTCCATTAATTGTGCCAAGAACTTTAAAAGGCTGTTAAAACTTATTTTCATCTTAAAACTCTAATGATTTGTAGCTAATATTATTTCTGTTAAAATTCTTAATTACTTACAGATTTAAATGAAACAATTTTAGCTATTAAACTCTTAGACATATTTAAAAGAAAAGTAACATTTTATGACAACTTGCCATTCACTGACAAATGTTTCACTGTCATAGCGAGAGATTTTGTACATTTCTATTTATGCTTTCATTTTATGTAATAAAGTTCACAGTTTTTTAACTGCCAATGATACTTAATTTTTCTATCGATGAAATGTATTTGTAGATGTGTTTATGTTCCTATTTTGGCAGAAGTTCACTTAGGCTCTGTTTTTTGTGTGTCTGTGTGTGTTCAACGAAATGCAGATAGGTAGTGACACTGTTGATTTAGATCAGAATTGCTTTAATATCATTCCTTTATAGTTCTGTATATGCTCATTTGTATATATATGTTATAGTAGTAACTTAGAATACCAGTTCCTGTCGTCAAAAGTAAACAGCATTTATTTAAATGGAGTTGTTTTGCAGTTCGGAAAGTTGCAGTGATTTTTCGGTTAATTCCAGATGATATTTGTTCCTGGGTTCAGTTTTTGTTTTTAAACAGATACTACACAGCCTGTTACATTTAGGTATTCTTTTGGACTTTATTTTAGACACACTGTTTACTTTACATATTTCTTACTGCAAACAAACTCTATATGTTCAACTTAGGATGGCTTTTTCATTCCTGGCTTTGTCTACCTTTCTTTCAGCACAGACAGAAGTGTTGCAAGACATGTAAGGAGCAGTAATTTTACTGGTAGGAATACAATTTGGAGTTGATTTTGTTCTTCCTTAGACAAATTTGAAAGTGTTCAATTTGTGAAATAGCTACGTGCTTTGAGATTTATATGAATTGCTTACTCAGTCAAAAGAAATAATTTGTATCTTTTTGTTAGGAAGACAATGTTAATTGAAACCTAGTGTTTTATGTATTATTGAAGGGTGGATTTCTGGGAGGCTTGGCACAGTATAGGTAGAAACTAGGTTGCCAGAGACTTAATACATGCTGGATACTCAGCAAAAGTCATAGGAGGGATGTAAATATTTCCCTCTTGTTGTATTGTGCACACACTTATTAATTTGGAATAATCCAGTATATGTTGTTTCCCCGTTTTGTGATTTTTATGCAATGGAGGAATACTGTGCTGAGATATATGCATCTGAAAGTTATGTGCTGTTCTGTCATCTTATGATGCCTTGTGCTGTTCTCCAACTGGGACTAGGAATGTGTAGAAACCTGCAGTGCAGGACTACTGGCAGCTGCTGCTGCTTGTGCTGATCTTCATGGTGTTTGATTGTGCATCTTGGAGTCACACAGAAACCCAAATGTCTCAGCTCTTCTATTGAATGGATAAGCAGAAAATAAAACAGCTATTTCTATGATCTTGTATGCAGGACATAAAAGGGGAGAAACTAAGAAAGTGTGGTGCTAAGCAAATGGAGATCATTAAGCGGTCAAACAACTGAAAAAAGCTTGTGACCTCATAAATCACCATCACAGACCTTGATTGTTTGAGTATTTTGAGTGTTTGCAAATTAAATACTGTTTGCATTTTTGTTATATTTGGACTTCTCTGTACTGTAATGACCTCATGGCCTATAGACAAGTTTGTTGGTGATTGTAAGTGAATTGTGCAGTAAAGATCTAAAAAAGTGGTCAAGCATTATTGATTCAGTTATCTGTGTTTTGCTGATGGAGAGATTTGAATTAGAATTATTTTAGAGTTGGACATAGTTCATTAGATAGTGGCTTATTCACCAGTTGACAGATTGCATTGGATTGTAAGGGACTTTTGAGGTCAACTTGTCCATTCTGCCTGCAGTGAGCAGGGACACCTCCAGCTAGATCAGGCTGCCCAGGGCCACATCCAGACTTGTATGTCTGTTCCAGTATTTACCACTCTCATTTTAAAGAACTTCCTTATGTTCAACCTAATTCTGCCCTGCTCCGGTTTAAAACTATTGCCCCTTATTCTGTCACTGCAAGCCCTTCTAAACAGTCCTTCTCTAGCCTTCCCGTCACCCATCTCCATCTGGACATTGAACTATTGACCACTATCCTTTGTATGCAGTCATCCAGCCAATTATTTATCCGTTGAACCCATCAAATCCATCTCTCTCCAGCTCAAAGAGAAGGGTATTGTGGGGGACTGTGTCAAAGGCTTTACAGAAGTCCAGATAGATGACGTCTGTTGGTCTTCCCATGTCCTGATGTGGCTGCACCATTGTAGAAAGCCCTAAGTTAGGCAGGACTTGACCTTGGTGTTGGCTATCTCGAATGACCTTTCTTTCCTCCATGTGTTCCAATATAGCTACCTCCATTAAAATTCTATGATTTATTTACATGCAAAGTTGTGTCATTTAGAGTGTAGGAACTACTGCTTTGCTGTCCTTCCAAATAAATAACATTTTAATTGCTGCTATTTTAGTGAGTTTTCATTTGGATTTATGTTTTTATCTTTTCTGGACTCAAGTATAAATACAGTGTGTTTTTAGATGTTAACAACAATCAGAATTCTAGTGCTGTATAGATCCTAATGCTTTCTGAAAGCAGCTTATCCAAATCTGAAAAACAATTTTATTTTTAACTGTTTTACTACTTGAGATGTCTGGTAACTTCAGTGGCATGGTATTGCATTTTCAGAAGATGGTGGCTTTTTTTTGAGAACGTGTGAAAAAAGGCCACTTTGTCTCATCTGAAAGACTATAAATAAACCCAGGGTATCAAGTGGCTGTAGATGTATGATGGTGTTTTGGTTTCTCTTTTGGGGGGGTGGGGAGATTGGGGATGTTTCTGATATAGTAAATTTCTTTTGGTCTGAAATAATATGATGCTTATTGTTTCTCTTGCCTTAATTCCCTGTTGAAAGTTACTATGGAGGGGGTTAATTAATACGATACGATTTCCTGAAATTAATATTGTTTATTAATTTTCTATACCCAAACTTTTCCACTCCGACCACTTACTTTTAAGATTAAACAGGTTTGATTGTAGCAAGTATGGAACAATTACATAAACAATACCTAGATCTATAAGTATCTATTAATATGCATATACAATCAATTGTAACTTAATTTTTAACTAACAAACACTGGAAGATCTCTTGTGGCCCATAGTGCCACTTGGCCACTAGATGGAATTCAGGCCCCTTTTCTGCTTAGGGCAGAATCTAGGTAATATGCAAAGCTTAAGTTTATTCACAAGTATTACTTCTCCCATCTTGCGGAGTTATCAATAAATTGGAAGTACCCAGGACACTTGCAGGGTTTCTGGCTCGTCTGGCCACTGGCTGCTGTGTCTGTGGCTGAGACTTGATTCACCCTCGGCTTCACAGGCTGCTGGAGGAAGAAGAGAGGTTGCAGATGGTTTTTGGACCTGTTCTTGGCTTTCCATGATCTTGTCTGTCTCTAGACTTGGTTGTCTTCAGGAGATGCAGCCTGCTGTGGGTGCAGGCAGATGTTTTGCAATGCGTCTCAGCAGATGTGTATTTCACGCTGCTAATTGTGTGAAGACTATTCAAGTTACTACTGGACTCAACAGTTCCAGGGTAGGATATAGCTTATATTGCTATATACCAATAATAAGGCATTATGGACACAGATGCAGAACACAGAAAAATAGCAAAATCATGGCAGAAGCATAAGCATGGCAAAGGCACGCTGCGTTACCTGTTTATTCGCTTTTAGTATCAAGGCCTGAGATTGATTGGACCCTTTTGGACATTAGCATATCCATTCAGAGTGGCAGTAAGCCAAGTCTTACCATATTTGAGTGAAAACATAGGTTTGCTTATACCATATGCGGGGAGAGCATAGGCCCAGTACAGTCTTAGCATGAGGCTAGTCCATGCACCTTGTTTACCACAGGTTGCAAGCAGGAGGAAAACAAGTTATATAAGCCAAAGTGCTCAGACTCCATGGCACCATTTCTTTTGTCTCTTTTCCTGCCAGTTGCTTCTTCCCCAAAAACAGAGGGAAGATAGAAAAACATGTCTGGGCAAGCCAGCATGCATACAAGCCTATTTTGACCCTTCAGGTCTACCACAACAGAAGTAAATTAATTTTTAGCACTTCTACTGATTAAGGACTTGGATACTGTTATGAAGTCACTTGAGTTCTTATTTATATGGCATATGGCTTAGTTTTGGGGTTATTTTTCTTCAAAGAATGAATATTGCACCATGATTTAGTAGTTACTATTTGCTGGCACACAGCAGGGTCACATTCAGTCTTGAAAAATCCATATACTGCTAACTGCATTTTATTAGAGAAAGGTGATTTAAAAAAAAACCCCAACAGTATTGTGTTGTCCATTTCTCCTGCAAAAAATATTTGTTAATTGTATGGTTTTGTTTGGAAATACTACGAATGGAGTCTACCCGTGAGCACTTCAAAAGTTATGTGCATCCTAAAAAGGCAGTTGGATGACATTTCCCTGGTTTTATAAATATCTAATGTTCTGATATAGTCCAGTTTGCATAAGTTGGTAGCAGTTCTGAATTACAAGATCACTGTGGATAGAGCCTTTCTTTTATTTACTTCAGCGCTGTCAGAAAACTAGTAAAATTTGTTAGTGGTGTGCATTCTTAAAGTAGTGAATTTTAATGGGCTTACAGTACCTTAATAAGGCAGCAAATTTCTATTGCATGAAGTTTTCATCCTTGCTTGAAGAGGACATATAAAGATTTAAATAAATGTGAACTAGGCACTACAACAGACGGAGGAAGGTATTTTTCAAAATCAGCAGTCATAAAACCCCTTGCTTTTTTCTTGTTTACTTTTAACTTCAGCATTGCTTCACTCCTGTGCAATTTTAAAATAAAAAAAAATCTTTGAGAAAATTTACATAAATCACAGAAAATAGGTACAACCATCTCTTCTATTTCTTCTACAATCATTGTTAAACAGTTAAATACATAATTTGGGTTTTGTGGTATTAATGAAAGTGTTTAGTGTTGCACACTTAAATCTTGATAAGTCTGATAGCTTTAGAGAAATCTTTTCATGTTGAAGATAGTCAAGAAAGAAGTATTAAGGTGGAATGATTATGTGCTGAAACTAATACTGCTTGTAAAGTTTGTCTGCTTCCTAGAAGGCAAGACTGAAGAGATAGCAAAGACAGATAAAGCACTTTATGTTCCTGAGATCAATTGTGCAGACTGTGTTTTTTATTATAAGGCCTATCAAACTTGTTCTGTTGAATTGTTTTGTTTCTTAGGTGGTTGTTGCTTTTAGTTGGCTTGGGTTATAGACTCAAAGTACTGTAGCCAAAGGTGCAAACTGTTAACTAAAAAGTGAGAAATCAGGGAAAGAGGAAAATAAGTATAGAGGCCTATGAAAAAGTAAAGGAGGTGAAGATAGGAACACAGATTTCTTTTGTTTGATAATGTCGGTTAAGATAGAATTGTGCAGAAATATACTGTGGTATTTTTAGTGAGGTTCTGGTTAACTAATCACACATACAGTGTCTTCATAGATTTTTTTCAGAAGCTTGGACTTAGAAGGAAGCACGGGAACCAACAGAGAAATGTATAGCTATAACAGTGTGGGTTTTCCTTTTAGGCCATATATTGTCCTCATGCAAATTTTATTTCTCATTGAAAAAATAGTGGAAGGTAGACTAAGCTGCATTCCAGTAATTTTAACTTGTTGAACAGACCTGGCTGTCAATATGATGGGTTTGGCTTGGTAATTTCACATTTTGTGCTAGTCTGTTTTTCTTTAGTTCAGCCTCACCTCCATCTCTGGAAAAAACGATGGAGTGGCTCCTTCTGGAAGGCATCTCAAGGCACTTGGAAGAGAAGAAGGTTATCGGGAGTAGTCAGCATGGATTTTCGAAGGGGAAATCACCTTGACTAACTTGATGGCATTCTAGGATGCTATAACGGAATGGGTAGATTCAGGGAGACCAGTGGATGTAGTTTACCTTGACCTTAGCAAGGTTTGTGTCTGCCATGACATCCTAGTGAGCAAGCTCAGGAAGTGTGGGGTAGCAGAGCAGACAGGTGGATTAGGAACTGGTTAAAAGATAGAGTTCAAAGTGTGGTGATCAATGGTGCCAGGTCCAGCTGGAGAGTTGTAACTGGTAGAGTCCCCCAGGGATCAGTGCAGGGTCTGGTGCTGTTCAACATCTTCGTCTGTGACATTGATGAGGATACAGAGCCTACTCAGCAGGTTTTGCTGATGTCACTAAGCTGGGAGTCTTGGCTGATACAGCTGAAGACTGTGCGGCCATCCAGTGAGACCTGCACAGATTGGAGAGCTGGGCACAGAGAAACCAAATGAAGTTCAACAAGGACAAGCAGAGTCCTGCAGCTGGGGAGTAATAATAAACTGCACCAGTATAGGCTGGGAGGTGATCTGCTGGAGAGCAGCCCTGTGGAGAGGGACCTGGGAGTGCTGGTGGATAACAAGTTATCCATAGGACAGCAGTGTGACCTTGTGGCCAAGAAGGCAAATGGGATCCTGGGGTGTGTTAAGAAGAGTGCATCCAGCAGATCAAGGGAGGTTCTCCTCCCCCTCTATTCTGCCCTGGTGACACCGCATCTTGAGTACTGCATTCAGTTTTGGGCTCCCCAGTTTAAGAGGGACAGGGATCTGCTGGAGAGTGTCCAGCAGAGGGCAATGAGGATGATTAGGGGTCTGGAGGGCATGCGTTATAAAGAGAGGCTGAGGGACCTGGGGCTTTTTAGTCTGGAGAAGAGAAGATTGAGAAGAGATTTAATGTTTATAAAATCTGAGTGCTGGGTGTCACGAATGGGGGGGACAGGTTCTTCTTAATTGCTCCCTTTGACGGGACAAGGAACATGGGGTGTAAGCTGCAACACAGGAGGTTCCACCTCAACACAAGGGGGAACTTATTTACTATAAGGGTTACAGAGCACTCGAAGAGGCTCCCCAGAGTGGTTGTGGAGTCTTCTTCTCTGGAAACTTTCCTGACTTATCTGGATGTACTCCTGTGTGACCCGAGCTAGATTATGGTCCTGCTCTGCTGGGGGTTTGGACTTAATGATCTCTTTGAGTCCCATCTAACCCTTGACATCCTGTGATCCTGTGATACTTTATTTACATAGGCTTTGTATTTGTTCTTGTCTTCATCTTCTCCCTCCTCTCCCAGTTTTTGCATAATTAATGCATTATTGATTTAGTTTTTAAAACAATTAAATCAATGTCAATATTGATGTTTCCAGTGATAACCATATTGTAATGAAAATACACCAAAATAACAGTGCAAAATAAACTATATAGATACTATACTATATAGATACCAAAATAACAGTGCAAAATAAACTATATAGAAAATAACAGTGCAAAATAAACTGTATAGAAGAAAATACAAATCTTTTAGTATTTTCAAACTTTAAGTGTATTTTTAGAGAGTGTTTTCTTGTTCTCACTTGAGAAGTGAGAAGTTTTTATATGATACAGATTAGCTGAGCATATGTTGGAGGACTGATTTTGAAGCATGTATTACAGACTTGTATTGAGTTTGGCTGAACTGGAGTTTATTCACCTCATAGCATCTTTCTGGTGCTGTGTTTTGCAGTGATGCAGCTGATAACACACGAGTGTTTTGGTTGCTGCTGAGCAAGCATCCAGGCTGTGCTTTTCCAACATCTTCCTTCATGACAGTATGCTGAGGGGTGGGCAAGATCTTGGGAGGGGACAAAACTGAGTCAGCTGACCAAACTGGCCAAAGGAGTATTCCGTGCCATATGACATCAGCTCAGATAAGGAAGTGGGAGGCTATTCATTGATGGCATCTGTCCTTCAGATCAACCATTACACGTGGAAGGCCTGCTTCCTAAGACTGACCACCATCTGGTGATGGAAAGTAGACAATAACATCTCTCTCTACTTTCGCTTCTGCACACAGTCTATTGTTTATTAAATTGCTTGTATCTTGAAACTGAATTTTGTTATATTTTCCCCTCTCCCCTGCTCATCTAAGAAGGGGAGTGACAGGGTGGCTTTTGGTGGGCATTTGGCCCCCAGACAGGGCCAAACCAACACAAGACTCAGTTTGTTAATAGAAATTGTGTCACACTGTTAGAAGTACCAGTAGTTGATACAGCAAAGGCTGCCCTGTTTTAGTAATATTGATACCTGTTGCCTTATTTTACTTTATTTGTTGTAGAATTTTGAAGACCAGTATGGTTAAAGCTTTGTTTATTCAAAAGAACTGGCCATTTTTTCTTTCATGGGACTATGAGGAGCGTGTAGGGAATTGTCATTACAGTAGAGGGGTTATTTGTAATTATCCTTTGAATATACACAGTATAGCTTTTTATAAAAGGTGTAGAATGTATTTAATATGTATTTTTCCTCTTTTTTCCTGTTTCCAAGGCTGATAAAGAATTTGTGTGGTCTCTATGGAAACAACTCCAGGTGTCAAGTCCAGATCTTACTCAAGCTGTCAGCTTGATTGTGGAAAGGTAAGTTTATCTTCTTTGCTTAATCTTCATGTTTAGGAATATTTTTATGTTTTAGTTTTACCACTATATTTATTTTATACTTTCTTTAAAACAGAAATGGGTAACTGCACGTGCATTATCCTGATTGATACAGTGAAGATGGGGCCCTTATACCAGGGACCAGTATAGTCCCCCTGTAATCCAAAAGGGAGCACTTGGATCCTCACAAGTCCATGAGACCAGATAGAATCCATTCTAGGGTGCTGAGAGAGCTGGCAGGTGAGCTGGCCAAGGTGCTCTCTATCACCTATCAAGAGTCCTGGCTGTCTGGAGAGGTCCCTGAAGACTGGACGCTGGCCAGGCAAGATTATGAAACAGGTCATTTTGAATGCAATCACACAGCACTTACAGGATGGCCACAAGGATCAGGCCCAGCCAGCATGGGTTTAGGAAGGGCAGGTCCTGCCTGACCAACCTCATCGCCTTTTATGATCAGGTTACCTGCCTGGTGAATGTGGGGCAGGCTGTGGATGTAGTCTACCCGGACTTTGGCAAAGCCTTTGACACAGTCTGCTACAACAAGCTCCTGGCAAAGCTGGCAGCTCGTGGCTTGGACAGATACACTCTGAAATGGATCAAGAACTGGCTGGAGGACCAGGCCCAGAGAGTAATGGTGAATGGTGCCAATCCAGCTGGCAACCAGTCACTAGTGGTGTGTCCCAGAGATCAGTGCTGGGGCCAATCCTGCTCATTACTGATGACCTTGATGAGGAAATTGAGTCCATCGTCAGTAAGTCTGCAGATGACACCAAGCTAGGAGCAGATGTTGATCTGTTGGAGGTTAGGAGGGCCCTGCAGAGGGACCTGGACAGACTGGATGGGTTGGCAGAGGCCAGTGGGATGAGATTTAACAAGGCTAAAGGGTTCTACACTTTGGTTACAACAATCCCAGGCAGCACTGCAGGCTGGGGACAGAGTGTCTGGAGAGCAGCCAGGCAGAGAGGGACCTGGGAGTGCTGGTAGATACTAGGCTGAACATGAGCCAGCAGTGTGCCCAGGTGGCCAGGAAAGCCAATGGCATCCTGGCCTGTGCCACGAATAGTGTGGCCAGCAGGACAAGAGAGGTTATCCTTCCCCTGTACTTGGCACTGGTCAGGCCACATCTTGAGTCCTGTGTCCAGTTCTGAGCCTCAGAATTCAAGAGAGGTATTGAAGAACTGGAACACATCCAGAGAAAGGCAATGAAGCTGGTCAGGAGCCTGGAGCAGAAGCCCTATGAGGAGAGACTGAGGGAGCTGGGGTTGTTTAGCCTGGCAAGGAGCCTCAGGGGTGACCTCACTGCTGTCTACAACTGCCCAAAGGGAGGTTGTAGCCAGGTGGGGGTTGGTCTCTTCTCCCAGGCAACCTGCAACAGAAGGAGGGGACACAGTCTCAAGTTGTGCCAGGGGAGGTACAGGCTGGATATTAGGAAGAAGTTCTGCACAAAGAGAGTGATTTGCCATTGGAATGGGCTGCCCAGGGAGGTGGTGGAGTTGCCATCCCTGTAGGTGTTCAAGAAAGGACTGGATGGAGCACTTAGTGCCATGGTCTAGTTGATTGGATAGGGCTGGGTGATAGGTTGGACTGGATGATCTTGGAGGTCTCTTCCAACCTGGTTTATTCTGTTGTTGTATGTCACCTTCATGCCCACAACCATGATAATGAACTGAATTTTTTTACACTGCTAATAAATGTTTATGAAGGAAACTTCTAATACAGTGTTCAGCCTGCCAGGAGACTTCCTATGGAAATTTGGTGTAAAATAGTAGTTTATTTTATGTGAAGATAAATATTCTGTGTATGTGTTTTTCACTTCCTGTGGAAGGTGGTGTTTGATGCTCTTAACGTCAAAGCAAGGCAACATACTTCTATTAAGGTGATTATTTATGTCTTTGTTTCAAAGATGAACAGTAATGCTTTAGAACATGTTTTCTGAACTCAAGGCTTTGTCTATATCATAGCAATCCCATAATTTTCACAGTATATGGAATTAAAAGAGAAGAAATTACTTTCACAGCATCTTCCTAGATGTTAACTTTACTCCAGAGAATCCTGGAGTACATTTGGATAAAACTCATTCAGTATATGAGTTTTATTCATCAAAACTTTGCACTTTGGGTTGCTTTGATTTGACAGATGTAACAATAGTGAATGTTGTGGGTTTTTTCCTCTTAACTGATGTGGCTTCATCTCTTTTTGGCTGTGACTGGCGTAATTGCCATTTCAGAAAGAAATATGTAGCCCAAATTTACCTTTTGAATCTTCTGTGAAACCAAACTGCAGCCCCCATATGCTCTCTGCTAACTTTCCATAATATTTTTCCTGAGTAGCTTCTTTTCCTTGACTATTCCTCTTTACACTCTCATACTTTCAGAAAAAGCTTTGTCTTATTCCCTGCTTTATAGCAGTAAGTTTTGTTTTACATGGCTTTTTGTTTGTTTGGTTTGGTTTTTAAAATATTGCTACAGTATAAATGTATCCTGGTTCTAATACATAGACATGATGTCTAGGCAACCTGCTACCTAGCACTGCTGCTGTCCGGAAAATGACAGAAGCTTTTTTTCCTGGCTTGGTTAATATAGAGAAAATTAGTGGATTGAAAGGGTAAAGAGATAAGCTTGCAAAGTAACATTTACAAGCAAAAAGATTCTGGTGCACGTCGTTTGGCACATCTGTTCATTCACAGCCAATTGTTCTGTATTATATGGTTGTATCAGACAATTGACAAATTACACTAAATTATGATAAAAATCAGCTTGGTGTTTTCCCTTCTCATCTATATTACAAACAGAATTAACTCACTTAATATCCAGTTGATGTTTTCTATCTTGCCCTGGCTTCCTAGATTTAAGGTGGATACAAATGGAACGAAATGGATTTAAACCTTTTGTTTTTTCTGCTTGTGATATGGATATCACTGGTGTTTGCATTGCTTCATTTTTCCACTTATTCCTTCTACCAAAAATATAATAATTGAGATCCTTCAGTGCCCACCAAGTGTTTCTGATACACTACCTGAGATCAGCTTCCTAGTGAAATCAGATAGAATATAAGAAAATGTAGTTATGTGTATCCTAGATCATATATATAATGGAGCAAACTTCTTGTCCAGTGGATTTGAATCTTCAGATTGATGAAAGCAACAGTCAGACTTTCTTCAGGAGATTAGAGTCAGGAATACAGATGCAGATGTGAAAGGACAAGATGTTCACATTGTACATCATGAATATGTGATGGATTAAAAAAAACAAACAAAATCAGAAGAAATTGAGTGGGCAGTATTAGCCATACAGTCAGGTAAATTAAATTTGTAGCATTAATTTATATTTGCAGTGTTAGACAATTCCTGATATGTTTTTTCTCAAATAAATGAGGAAAATGGAAAAAATTTAATTGGAGGGACATAGTGGAGAATTAATAGTAGGTTTCAATTATCTGTCTGCTATTTTGAAGTGCTTGCATAGTCCCAAAATAGAAGTTTGCCTGCCCTAAAACTGTAAAAGTGTGGCTGGTACCTTTTTATGGCTGTGCTGTTGATTCCTGCAATACTCCAATGATATTTTACTTTTCAGCAGTCTTTGCAGTTCTTGCTTGATAACTGTAACTATATCCCCATTTCAATATTCAGATATAAACAAAAATTTATCTTTACTGTGCAAATGAGAAATGCCTTTGGGATATGTAAAAGCCTCCAGGTATTTTCAAACAAGCCATTGTAAAAGTACTACTCATGTTAGTATACTTTGCAGCTACTTTAAATACTATTGATCTCAGTATTATGTAAAGAGCATGCTATTTCTAGTTCACTGCCTTTTGAAACTTTTTTGATGAGTTGAAGGGAAAAAAATTCTAGAAAGTACCTTTCCTAGGTAAATGCACATGTAAACTCAAATAGATTTGGCGTTCAGATGACAATATCAAAGGTTTTGAAATATTTTTGTAAACTTTGAGAGCTCTCCTCTAAGATTTTTACAATATCTGAAATCTTGACAGGTCAACTGACTCTAATTTTTCTCTAGGGCTTCTAGCTGTCTCTTCTTCTGGAAGGGAGATGTAGCAAGAACCATTAATGATCAAACCGTGGCAGCCATACAAGACTTGGTAGATGTAAATGTGGATTGTATTACGGTAAATGATATCCTTGCAGATAGTTACATTTGTCAAGCTTGCCTTACATAAATGTTTTTCTATACCTAAATTTCAGGTGTACTGTTTCTTGCAAGTCTTACTAAGGGGCCATAATGGATTTATCCTTTCATGCCAGTCTAAGAAGCACTGGTAACTGTGAATGTTAGTGCTAGTGATTAAAAGATAATTTTGATGTTCTTCCTGGGGAGTTACATCTGCCTGTAATGTATGAATAAAAACATGGCTGGAAAAGCAAGTGATCAGAAATAACAAAAGAATTTTTGGGATGGCAATCACAGGAACTTATGCTATGGTTTGCTGCACCCTGTGAATTGCAAATTATGGAGGAAATATTAAATAGATTGACATAGATTCTGAACTGACAATATGTAGCTGTAATAAAAATGACAAGTACTTTTTATGCAGAAGGATAAGTGAATGTGCTGTATGATGAGCAATATAGAATGTTGATGTTAATTGAAAAGTAATTTTAAAACCTGTATCTTGCGCTTTTGAAGAGATAGTGACTGGCTTCCAGAAGCTTTCTTAAACTGCTTACCATGTTACTTTTGTACGAATGAACAGGAATCACGGACAGGAAAGTGAGGAAGTAAACAAACCCTAACACATTTTAAAAGGCCATTAGCATTTTGTCAGTCTGAGTTTAAAACAGAGTGGACACCTTAGTTATTATTAGTCAATAAAGTGGACAGAATAATAGAGCATAAGTGTACAACCTTTCTATCTAAGGTCAAATAATTGTGATTTTCTACAGTTGATGAAAGTTTAATATCCTGTTTCATTAAAAATTCTCAGAACATTGAACATAAGTCAACATTCCATGGAGAAGAAGGTATTATGCAGCTTGCATGTGTGCATATCTGCATATCGGAGCACAAAATATTGACATGATAATTGCAGTCAAGCCTGATTGAACAGTGGCCTCTGGGAATTCAGCTGGTGTTGTACCAACTGGATGGCTGCTCAGGACACAGTTTGAAATGCAAGGTGCAAGTTAGCACTTTATTCAGCACAGGCAGGCATCATTTAAAAATCCTTGGGGGAAACCCTGGTGATGTGCAGATGTTAAAGCAGTCTGTTCTGAAGTGCTGATATTTTGAGCACTGTAAGAGACTTGTGTATTTTAGATGAAAAATGTTTGCACAATTACTAGGGCAAAATGTAATTTTTCTTGCTCTTCTAGTGTAAAAATGTTTAGTATTTTATGTGCATTGCTTAAAATAAGAGGTCTTAATAAATTATCTAATGAATTAATCAAGTTCGACATGCAAGAAAAATTACATTTCTGTAATGATGCTACATATCATGGAACATAGAACTGGCTCAATTTGCCAGGGGAATAATTTCATTTTGCATTTTTCTTTAATTAGATCTCAATTTATTTTTTAAAAGAAACAAAAATATCTGTATGCAGTTTTGCTATAGAAAATATATACTGTCTTATAAAAGTGTTACCAATTTTAATTTTTTTTGCTTAATATCTAAGTCATTTAATGATACTACTTGTAAGCATTAAAAGACAAAAAAATAATGTACATCAATTGTAATTCATTAAAGTATAAGATTCTTCTAGAACCTGAGATGACAAACTTCATTCAGTTCTGGAGCCACCATCAGAGGAAGGACATGGAACTGTTGGAGAGAGTCCAGAGGAGGGCCACAAAGATGATCAGAGGGCTGGAGCACCTCTTCTATGAGGACAGGCTGAGAGAGTTGGGGCTTTTCAGCCTGGAGAAGAGAAGGCTTTGGGGAGACCTTATAGCAGCCTGCCAGTATCTGAGGGGGGCCTACAGGAGGGCTGGGGAGGGACTGTTCACAAGGTCTTGTAATGACAGGACGAGGGGGAATGGGTTAAAATTGGTGGAGGGGAGATTTGAACGGGACGTTAGGAAGAAATTCTTCACAGTGAGGGTGGTGAGGCACTGGAACAGGTTGCCCAGGGAGGTTGTGTCTGCTCCCTCCCTGGATGTGTTCAAGGCCAGGCTGGATGACGTCTTGAGCATCCTGATCTAGTGGGAGGTGTCCCTGCCTGTGGTAGGGGGTTGGAACTAGATGATTTTTAAGGTCTCTTCCAACCTAAACCATTCTATGATTCTATGAAATGCAATCTAGTTAGTTCTGGTCTTATCTCAATAGTATGTGGAGCACACTAAGGTTTCTAATTGGAAGTTTAAGGTAAAGACTCTGTTTCTGCTGCCAACTGACTGTTCAGTTGCAGGGGTGTGGTTGTGAAAAGTAAATTACAACATTGATGCCATATTTATGGTAATATCAACAGTCTGCTCTACAGCTTCACTTTATGCAAGGACAATTCATTATCTATTTAATACAAACATTGAATATATGTACTTGTATAAGCCTGTAAAGTAATGGAATATCTGAAGACTAGGTGAGATAATACTCAAATTAAGTGCTACATTCCAGAATCTGGTATTTTTGTGGCATTCTGCAGCCCTTTAGTTTCAAGAAATGGTTTTAAAAAATAAACTGCATATAGAAATGTTGTTATTTTCAGTTACATTGGTATATCACTGAAATATAACTGTTATTTTTTACCACATAGCCCAAAGTTTGCAGAACCTTAACTTTCTTAGCTATTTAAGTCCAAATTTGTAGATGTGGGGTGTGTGTTTGTTTGTTTGTTTTTTAAAACGCATGCTGTTTGTGAAACTGTAAGGATGTATTCTATGAAACATGTAAACAGCAAATTCAATTAGTAC
>VWZI01012967.1:0-39967 GCA_013396835.1 Psilopogon haemacephalus | reverse complement strand
TTCTCCATTCATCCATGCAGGTCTCCTTGCATTCGTACCTGCCTTTTAGAGAAGATTTTCCTTAATTGAATTATTACATGCTGTGGTCTAATACACGAAAAGGGGATCATCTCTAACTAATATTGTGTCTATTTCGTGCTTTCTATTTTGCAAAATATTCTTCAGGAATTATTTTGCCTGCATTGCTAAGTATCTCTATCTAAATCTGTAGAAGCATCTTGTATTAGGTTTATTCATGTTTCATGTCATAGAATCTTTCATTCATTAGAAAACTTCTGTTCCTAAACATGACAGGAGAAGGGGCAGTGAGTGGAAATTGAGGCATAAGAAGTTCTGTGTAAACGTGAGGAAAAAATTCTTCACTGTGAGGGTGACAGAAGACTGGAACAGGCAGCCCAGGGTGGTGCCAGGGAGGGTCTCCCTCTCTGGAGATATTCAAGACCTGGCTGGATGCAATCTGGTGAGATCTGCTATAGGTGGTCCTGCTCTGGCAGGGCAGTTGGACTGGATGATCTTCCAAGGTCCCTTCCAGCCCCTGTGATTCTGTGATAAATGTATAGCTTTTTGTTCTCAGCCAGATCTGGAGTAGAATTTTCTATTTATGCATGTTGTGGTTTTTTAAAAGGTAATTGTTTGTACACACTAGAAATATATAGTTTTTGATTGGTTTTGAGATGCTTCTGAGATTAGATCAGTCTCTCCATAAATGGTCTGAGCTATGGAGCTGTGAAAAGAATGGATTTTTCAATTTTCTGGAGAAAATGAACCACCTGAAATTATTTTAGGTCAAGTGAAACATTTTTCCAACCTGAAATTGATTTCTAACGTCTTTTTAGTTATTAATTTTTGTCGGTTTAAAATACTTTGTATGAAAAACACTTGTAGTGCTTTCAAAAGCTTTGAAACAAAGTGTTTCAAAATTGTCTGTGTTCTCAATTTTAATTGTTTATTTCTTAACCAGTGCTGCCTGGTCAATAGGTCTAAATTTGCAGATAGTTATGTCAGACTTCTGTCTGCATTTCTAAGTGAATGCGTTCTTAGTCTGAAAATTTTGAGCATGCTGTGTTCCTTCTAGAAATTAATCTTGGTGACCACCACCTTGGGATCCAGGAATTAAAAGCTGGGGTTTGGGGTTTTTTTTAATTTACTGATTCCATGTAGACATTTATTTAGCTTGGTCTGAACCAGCTCTGGTGGATTTATACCTGCTGAGGAACTGTCCCTTTTTGTTCTTCGCTAATTCCTTAAACTTATTCTGGCTTCATTTTCAGTTACTTCACCTTCGCTTATTGTCCTTCATTACTTTAATATTCATTTATGGCTTTTATCACCTGCTGACTCAATCATTTTTGAGCTCTTGTATTTCATTGAAATAACTAATGTCTTAGGCTAACAATCTTGACTTTTCATTGACATTGTTTGCTTCTTTTTTCTCCATTTTCTTTTGGTGTCATCATTAATATTCTCTTACCAAAGTTGGTTTTTTTTTTTTTTTTTCTGATGACAATGATTATTAATTTTTGTTTTCGTTGTTTAAACTCATTCCATTTTTTTTCCTTTGCACAATGAAAATTGCTGCAGAGTCCATTAAAATCCCTCAGCTAATTCCTGGTGGGTTCTGGCAGGCTGTGAGAGTTCTTTTCTAAAGTACAGTTTCTTGAGAATAAGTAATCCTGATCACCTTTCCTTGGTTTACAATTGGCATCATGAATCAGTAGAAAACAGTTAAAGATTTTGAACTGCAGTTTCAATTAGGAAAATAGTTCTGTTTCCACTGCTTTTTAATATGTTCTCTACTGCTGCTATTCTTCCCCTGAGAACATACTTTACTGGAAATCTCAGTTTCCCACCAGTACAGTACAGAGAAAAGCTAGGGCAATATCTATAGAATCATAAATTTGGGTTGGAAGGGACCTCTAAAGGTCATCGAGTCCAACTGCCCTTGCAGTAAGTGAGAGACATCCTCAGCTGCCCAGAGCCTTGTTGAGCCTCACTTCATCTGCAGATGGGGCTTCAGTCATGCCTGGATGGTAGGATGACCAATATTGTTGGTCAAATGTTGCAGCAAAGGTAGTCCCACATGTGTGATGGTTCTTTGCTTTACCTCACAAGTGATTTTCTAAATGTGGGTGCTCTGAAGGAGAGAAAAAGCTACTATTTTGAATTAACATTTGATTGTGAATAATTTATGATAAGCTTTGTGAAGAGTGTGTAGCTTCAAATCAGCATGAAAAATGGCTTCCACTTACATCTCTCCCAGTGTATACAGTGACTGTTTTGTAGCTATACTCACTCATCTCATGCAACACACATGGTAAATTATAAATTAAAAACTAGGTAAATCATTACAAGTACAGATTTTATGTGCTATATTGAAGTAAGCATCTCTGATGACAGGCTGAGGGAGCTGGGGTTGTTCAGTCTGAAGAAGAGAAGGCTCTGGGGAGACCTAATAGCAACCTTCCAGTACCTGAAGCAGGCTGCAAGAAGGATGGAAGAAGATTGCTTGCAAAGCCCTCTGGTAATAAGGTGAGGGGCAATGGCTTCAAACTAGATGAGTAGATTTAGATTGTATGTTAGAAACCCGTTCTACACCATGAAGGTAGTGGAACACTGGAATAGGTTGCCCAGGGAAGTGGTTGGGGCCCCATCCCTGGAGACACTTGAGGTGAGACTCGATGGGACTCTGGGCAATCTGATCTAGTCGAGGATGTCCCTGCTGACTGCAGAGGGGGTTGGACCAGATGACATTTGGAGGTACCTTCTAACCCAGACCATTCTGGGATTATTAGTAGTAGACTGACGTTCTTGATGATTTTGGCCCAATCACTTAATTTTCAGTGAGTTTATCTCTAGTAAATGAAAGTAATATAAGGAAGTAAAATGTAAGTAGAATGTTACATAATCCTTCGCTTGAGAATTTCATTGCCTTTTAACTATGGCAACAAAGATGCCATCAAACTGTTTTCATTCTGAAGATATTGTTCTTGTTTGTCCTCTGCAAGTGCTGACTGTTGCAACTTCAAATGTAGCTACAGCTTATAAATGACTGTGAACAAAACCCAGCATGCCTAAAATGTGACTTCAGTGCTTTTATTGGCTAATATTTAACTCTCTGGGTCAAATTTCTCACTCTGGAGCTCTCCACTGTAAAGTTGGATCAAACACATGTATTACATGTTGCTTTGAGACTGAAAGGGTACACTGATGGAGGCTCAGAGAGGTGTGTGCAGAGATACCAGCCTCCAGCTGTACAAACTGCTGCTGGTATTTGCTTGCTGTACCAGTGAACACAGGACTTCTCACAATCACATAGACTGTGCTGTAGAAAAATCAGCTCCTCCACCAAGTATTTTCAGAATTTTTTTTTCCCCCTCCCCCCCCCCCGGACATTTCTGTGGTGAAACATTTTGAGATGATGAACAGTTGCTTGAAGTGAAATGTGCGGAAAAGTCAGGTATAGTTTTGATCTCAGCAAGGAGCCAGAAGTCAGGAGCAGCTGCTTCTGGTAGAGGCACCATCCTGATTTTGGTGAGAAACAGGGGTTATTGGAGGTTCAAGCTCATGGTAATAGCTTGTCTTCTCGCATGTATTGCAGCAGCCCCACTAAAGCTCACATAGGGGTGGCTGAAAGGTAAAGTCTCTTGTCTGGGAATTTCCTGGCTCAAATTAGATCTGAACTCATGTTCTTGTCCAGTAGCTTGAATCTTGCAGCTGCCTTTCTTGTCTGAGTGGTGGGATCTTCTCTTTCCAACCAGCAACCCTGGCCTGCACAGTAGTGAGCAGCCAGCCCAACCTGGGGAAAAATGGTTCAATGCCAGTTTTGCAGGGGGTGCAACAACCAAGATTCCCTCTCTACAAAAAAATCTCAAGACAACCCTGCAGATGAGAGGTATATCTTGGATTTAAGAAAGGTAGGAGCTCTGCTTGGGACACTCCTCTAAACTTTTAGAAACCTACAGACAGTAGCAGATCCCCCTAGGTAGCTGTGGACACTGCAGCTACAGCTATCATGAACTGGTTGCTTGCCTGTCTTCCAACTAAGCACACAGAGCGTTGTGTACCGCATCCTCCTGAGAATACTAGGGACCTCAAGAACTAATGATGAAAATGTATCTTTCTAATATGCTGACTGCCATTAGCAGTTTTAATTTAATAATGGTCTCTGGTGCTATGTAAAAGCTTGAATAATATTTGACCACAGCTTAATGGTAAAAAAAAAAAAAAAAAGTATTTTGATGTGCATCTCTGTGTGTATGATGGACAAAAAAAACCCTCAAGCAATAGTAAGCATGCCATGAGATTGTAGATCTTTCTCTTCCTTAGTATTGATAAAAGGAGTTATATAGGGGACATTGCAGGAGTTTTTCGGTAATGAAGTATTTGTTCTCACAAGCCTTGCAGAAACCTTTTTAATTGGGACAGGCTATTTTGCAGTTGAAATTGCTACCAACAATTTTCAAACATCGTTGTCACATCTTCATGAAGCCCAAAAGCCAACAAGAAAAGCTTCTGTTTCTTCGTGGTCACATAAGAGCTTGAGTATAATCTTTCTAAATTCTTGGTGAAATGCAAATAAACCCAAATTCCCTAGACTTCAAAGAATTAATCTTGTACTGCCAGCCCAGAGCAAGTGATTGAAAGGTCCAAAATGAGAACACAGAACAGGATCACAGGATGTCAGGGGTTGGAAGGGGCCCAAGGAGATTGAGTCCAATCCCCTTGCCAGAGCAGGACCATACAATCTAGCACAGATCACAAAGGAACACATGCAGACAGGCCTTGAAAGTCTCCAGAGAAGGAGACCTCTCTGGGGAGCCTGTTCCAGTGCTCTCTGACCTTTACAGTAAAGAAGTTCCCCCTTGTATTGAGGCGGAACCTCTTGTGCTTCAACTTACACCCGTTGTTCCTTGTCCTATCTCAGGGAGCAAGTGAGCAGAGCCTGTCCCCCCACTCCTGACCAGCCCTCAGATATTTATAAACATTTATTAAATTCCCTCTCAGTCCTCTTTTCCACACTGAAGAGCCCCAGGTCCCTCATCCTGTCCTCATAAGGCATTCCCTCCTGTTCCCTAATCATCCTTGTAGCCCTCTGCTGGGCCTTCTCCAGCAGATCCCTGTCCTCTTAAACGGGGGAGCCCAAAACTGAATGCAGTATTCAAGATGGAGTCTCACCAGGGCAGAGTAGAGGAGGAGGAGAACCTCCCTTGATCTGCTGGACACACTCTTCTTAATACATCCCAAGATCCCATTGGCTTTGCTGATCCAGTAGAAGGAAAGGCTGTTTTAGGGAAGACAAAGCACCACAAATATCAGAACATCATGAAGGCCAGATACAGTATCTCTATTTGAGTACCATTTACTCACCTGCAGGAATCCCAATTAACTGGAATTACCACCCCAATTAAGCAGCAGTCCTTGCCATTAAGTATCATTAGGCTTAATTTGGTTCCCTGGGAAATGTCCCGATTAAGCTGATTTCATGATTAAACACCTGTAATAAATGTTTTAGCTTACATCTAAAATTCTTTTTTATTTCATAGAATCTGATCACTGGCACCCAAATAGGAACTAATATATCTACTATGACTTTTTGTTTTATTAATTACCTTGTATATACTAACTTGATATCTTGGTTCTGCAAAGTTTTGACAAGGGAGTCTTCATATTTTTGCATGGTGATTTTGTAACACAGACGTATCCCTACACAACTCACTGCTCCTGCTCTCTTGCTGACAGCCTGATTAATGTTTTGTCACTATTTTGTAAGACAGAGCAAAACTCACATGAACATCAGGGCTTATTTCAGGGAAATACTCCAATTGGAGGAAGTTCACTTGGCCAGCCTTAAATTTCTTCTTGGCAGAAGAACAATATTTCATGACCAGAAACAGGTATACAAAACATCTCCAGTACCATACCATTCAAATGACCAGGCATCAGCTCTCCTTTCTGTAAAAACTAGTAGTGACAGATAAGCTGTGCTAGGGAAAGATCTTTTGTCTGATTCAGTGGCCTATATTAAGATCTGCATGGTAGGTGCCAGGGCAATGCAGGGATACCCAAGAAAGATGTAAATAAGGGACCAGATCAATCAAGCTGCAGCAAGCCCAATGCTTTGCTGGGGTGAATTTACTCTACAAGTCAAGAAATAAAACCCTCTAGAGGGACTAAACAATATAATGAGAAGTAGAGTGAGGAATTGTAGAGTTTAGTGCTTCCAGATGTAAAAAGATCTAATGTCAGTTGGTGGTAGCATCTCTGGTGAGTGTGGGCAACTGAGCTGTGCAGTTTATAGACAGAGAAAAGACCAAGGTCCTTTGTAGTATAAGCTGGCACCTCACATGTAATTATGGTGTCAGACTTGTCTTGGATAGCAGCACAGTCAGTGCATTTCCTGAAGAACCATGGTATCATTGGTAAGTGTCTATTTGTGGAGCCTAGATTTTTTAATTTTTTTTTTAAACATCAGTGATTCACTGACCCTCCACTACATCCAAGGCTGGGATCCAAGGGATTCTCAGCAGGGATTTCTGGCTCCATAACCAAAAGAAAATTTACGATGACTTTATAGTGCAAGTTGTTAAATGGTCACAAAACCACCTTATTTCTTTAAAGGAAGAGCATAAGTTTACTTTTTACTGCTGAATTTAAACTTACACAGCAGATAAAAGAGAATATGTATGGGCAAAATCTATTAAAAGTAGTCAAGAGAAGCAGTAAGGAAAAGGAAAGGGAGTTATTTCTCCAAGAGATTAAACTAGAAAGCAATAGCATGGAACTGAGTAAGGGACTCCTTTAATCAGCTCACTTTCTAATGGGAATGTATGACCAAGGAATCCTTTTTTTGCATGTATGAAAGATCAAGGGGTTTTAATCACAAAATAATGATGGGAGCATACATTAAGTTGTAGGATCAGAAGGCAGGGAAAAAATGGAAAGGAGTATAAGTACTTTGTGGAATGATGTACAGAGGAGAGGGTTTAAACATCCTGAACTTGTGCTGTGCGCACATTCCCTAAGTGGACAAAAGCAATGAAAAGATCTTGTCAGGAAGGGAAACACTCTACAAAGAGTCCTAAATATATAAAGAAAATATGCCCTGGATTCCCAAAATTTAAGGAAAGATTTTAAAAAAAATAATAGGAACTGTTATAAAGGGTTTTCACATCTGGTTGGGTATTTATCTCCCTCTCCCCCTTCCACCCCCTCTTTTTACTATTCCTGTCTCTCTCCAGTCTGCCTTACCCCCCACTCCTCCCAGTACAGGTATTCAGCAACAGAAATAACATGAGAAAATGTGACAGTTTCCTATAGATAATACTGCAGTTGCACTGGTCAGAGAAAAAAATATTCAGATTTATAAATTGCTTAGAGTAGGTTTTTCTTTTGATGTGTGCATAACTCCCATAAATGTTAATGCTAGATCTAGGCTTCAAAAGGAGAATATGCCCCTTGCTGTACTGTAGACTTAAGACATAAGAAAACTTAGGAAATGGAAAACCCCATCTGGCTCAGCAGTCCTGCTATTTATTTGGTTTTGGAGCTCTGACGAAAAGAAAGGAATTAGATCTCTCCCATCTATATCATTTTACCTAGTTTTTCTGCATAATAAAATGCAGATGAGTATGGCAGATTATTTCTGTGGGTTTTTATCTTTGGTTGCTTTAATTTCTATATTAACTTCTCCCAACACTGAGATGCAAAATAAAACAAGTTAATATTTCTTTGACTTTTTTATATTGCCCATGTAACAGAGCTGAGAGATGGATCACTGACCAAAAGGCCACCTGACCTTTTATCTTCAAGTGTGCTGTGTGCTTGGAACATGCTAATGGAGAACTCAAATAATCATAAGAGCTAGTAGTGGTCTAGGTACTCTGAGTACATGCATCAATAACAGCCTAGCTGTAAACCTGGAAATGATCATGTCATAGCTCTGCCTTTTGGGAAAGCAAATGTGAATGTTGTCTCGCAAAACTGAATAGTGTGTCCATTATTTTAGAGCCTGAGTTACCTAAGGATGAGGAGTCAAATGCCACGTCAGCCTGAGCTACAGAAAAAGGCTTGACAGCTCTAGAGCAGTCAACTGCCCTCACATGGATAACAGTGCCAACAAGATGGCCTTTTGTCCAGGCCAGAAGCAGCCTGATACCTGAGGTGAAGTGACCTGAAGCTAAAAGTGTAGAAACTATTTCTTTAATATATTCTTCTGGGATAGTCTTGTCGTGTTGCTGAAGTCCAGGGGATAACATTTTAAGTGTCTATGTGCTTTCTTTTATTAGGCCACTGTTATGAAAACTAGAGCTGTAAGGGGCTAGTAGTCGGCAAGGTACTGCACGTGAAGAGAGGTATCATAGGAGAGTTCAAGACCAGGGAGGAAGATGTGAGGGATATTTCATACAGTGCTGTTAGTTGTTCTGCTACTGAAGGTGAGAGAGGAATTGTTGAACTGATTTTGAGAGGCAGAATGAAAACCTCAGCTACTGCAAATATGTAGGCAGTCTTGTGTGAAAATATGGAGCAGAATCATAGTTCTCATAGTTGAGAATGAAAGAGCACTTTTCTAATTTGCTTACACTTCCTTCGAGGGTGCCTGTCTTCTTAAGCAGGTGCCTGCTTCCAAAGAGGAAACTGAAAATATTTTCTAAAAAATTTGGTCTTCCACAGTGTTTATTCACAGCAACTGCAAGCTATACTAGTAGATCTTTAACAGTTAAACAGTTGCTTTGGTTTTGACTACAGATGTGTAGAGATTGTTCCTACTGATCAAATACCTTCAAACACAAAAAAATTCTCATGATAATAAAAAGTGAAGCTTTAGACATAATTTACATAGCTGAAGCCTCTATCTTTCACTGGTGTGAGAGGTGTTCTGTGGAGAAATTCAGAGGCAGAACTATTAGCTTGGATATGACACACTCTTAAAGGTGGTGTAAAGCTACCTGTAATAATTCATTATTTTGGCCAGCAGGCTAAGCAATATTCTAATATTTCTAGTAAAACAAGTGATGAGTAATTTAATATATCCTACAGATCTCTATTAAGCAAAAATCATGCAGACTTCTGTCTTCAGTTATAAAATCAAGCTGCTTCCTGAGACCTCTGTATGCATCCCCAGTGCGAATTTGCATGTTTGCCATCTTCTACCATTTTATCATTTGCTATAATATTTTAATAATGGGCTGAGCAACATCATGTTAAAATACTCGCCTGTGTCTTACCCATGACTGAGGCACTGATTCTGAACAATTGTTTGAATCCTGAGGAGGGCATCCCTTTATTATTTTTGCTCTTTTGTAAGATCAGAAATCCTTCCGAGAAAAGAGCTGGTATCTGTGGAAAGCATCTGACTTCCAAAGAGATTGCAAGTTAAAGAAGCTGCTTGGACAATACAAGTAAGTAGTCATTTATTATATGCAAATATAACAGGTTGACGTAAAAACCATGACTTCAGTCAACTAGAAAATAATACTATAACTGAGATATGTTTTTGAAGTTCCTGTTTAGCTTCATATAAGGGGAGAAAATCTCCTGTAGCTCAGATGGGCTTATTTGAAACCGAAGCTTTTGATGTTATAATGTGCAGTCTAAGTTCATTAATCCCTCAGTTCAGGAGAGAGAAAAAAAAAAAAAAACCTCTCTTAAATGAGTAATAAACATAATAATGAAAATAACCGCCAGGAAGAACTTGAGTTACATCACATTTAGTGTTCCAGCAAAAGATGAAAATGAACTTTGGAAGCACAGGTTATGCTAAATGAATTTAATTTGTGTTTTGATACAGAATGTTTAAACATGTTGTTATTTCTGGCACCAGGGCTGATAGCTATTAAATGAGAACATCTAAGAACATCAAAGGAACTGGACCTTTTATACTCTTCAGCACCCCCTCGGAGATGTTTATCTGGCCTGTTATCTGGATCCTATACAAGCGTTGAACAATGTGCCAGTCTCACCAAGTTGCTCTCTTTTCCCAAAAGTTCTGACACATGCATTTCCTGCACAAATGTTCCATATTTTAGAGTTCACTACAAGTGCACAAATAAAAGTAGTTTGTACTAGCAGACTTGACTGTAGATACTTGAAGTTTTTCTTCTATAAAGTATTTGAAATAGAAAAGAAAACTTCCTTCTGTTTGACTCAAACTACGTTTCCAGATGTCAGGGTCAAAGGTTGGAGATAAAAGTATCAGGTTTTGGCCTACTCTAACTAGACTCCAGGCCCAAATGTGTGAGATCTTCCCTAGAGGGGGTTCCTTTTGTACTGGTTCAGTTTTCTTCTTTAGCCTCTCCCAGTAAGCGGTCCCATTCCATGCTGCTGAATTATGATACCTCATCTCAATCATTAAGACACTTAAAACATGTATTTACTGTTTAACACTTGGCTGCAAGTCAAACCTTTTAAATAGCTCTTTTTAAAACTTTTCAATTTTTGAAAGCTGTTAATTCTTTTCTTCCTGGGGCATCTGTGACTGTGCATGGGTCCTCTCATCTGATATTACAAGATTCCTGTTCCAACTCTGCCAACAGTGTGCAGTAAAACAAGAAAGAGGCCTCAAAATTTACACAGAGCCTCAGGAGGTATACCAAGGCTACAAGATACTAACCCTGCTCTCCCCTTGACATGTTTGCTGGCTTTATGGTTAGTTGGTTTGTTTTCAGCAGCTGAAACTCTTCAACTACCTGGGAGAAAAACCTGAAACTAGTACAAGAATGAACAGAGGAGAGAGCGGTTGTGTCAAATACCTATTGATGTAAATATTAGGATTTAAAGCAATAAAATAGAGGCTTTGTAGACTAACTGAGGTGTTAGAGTTCAAATCTAAGCCATCTCTGTTCACAGGATGAGTACTTCAGCTAAACCCTGGATGTTTATATGTGTGAAGAAAACACTCTTCTGGTCATGGAATGACCATGGAGCCAAGACACCCTGTAGGCATTCTTTCTGCACTCCTTTACAGGGAAAAAAAGGTGTTACTTGGTTATAGATCCTGACCTTTCCACTCATTCTCCTACTCTGTGCTTCCTTAGGCATCTGCATTCCCATGTGGTTCACAAATGTGCATGCTCCCCACGCTTTCCTCAGCAGTGCTCTCCTGTCTCCTCTCATGGAAGCATGCCACTTCACCTACCTTTGACAAAAAAAGAATAATTTGAGAGGTGTCCAGCACTATGACAGCCTAGCATACAGGCTGGAGAGCTATGATTCTTAAAGGGTTTAAGCTTGGAGGTGGCTGTCAAACTGTATTTTGCTCCCAGTGACCTCTGCTGAATCACTTCAGTGCACTGAACAGGAAATAAAAGAGAATCCTCCCCAGATACTAGAGGAATAACTGATAAAACCACACAGGATAACTGAACTGACACTTGCAGATAGATACCTAAGGTAAGGAAGTAAAGTCACATGGTGGAACTTGGAGACATTATTTACATTGGAAAAAAGGTTCACCTCCAAGTGCCAATTTCTACTTCAGTGCAGGAAAGCACTTTAGGATATCACAGAAACTGGAGACAGAAAACACCTTTTAAGTTGCCAGGTTTATTCCTTTGCTAGTATTGGGTTTTCCCCACGTGTACTGTGTATTGCTTTGTATTGTCTGGTTTTAAACAACTCAGACGTTAGGAACTTGACTACTTCCCTTGGATGGAAATGTTACAAGCAGTCTGAAAGATGCTTACTTTTTTTTATTTTTCTTTTTTTTTTTCTATGACAAGGCATTTAAGGAAGTCAAATGCCTGCTATGTTTGTAAGTCCCTAGAGGAATAAGACAGTACGAGAGTCTGCAAGTTAAGAGTGATGCAGAAAAAAAGACTCTTTTTGTAAGCTGTCAAGGAGTTCATTGCATGAGGGCAGTGGCACAGAAAGCCAAATGAACATGAGATCAGTATAGGAAATGACTGCTGACTGAACTGAAACATTGAGGGGAACTTCACAAATGGCAGATCTGGTAGGGTTCAGGGCAATAATCACTAGCAAGTTGGTGTAGTTGTAGAAATAGGACTTCCTGTAGATAGGAGACTGTCACAGTGGGACTATGATGAAGATGAGCTCAAAGAGACAAGAAAAGACCAGACATATAGGAATGAGAAAAATGTCCATAGTAAAATTCTGGGGTCAGGATGTGGTGGAGTCTTGCTGGTAATAAAGCAGCAGTGGTTGTGGGTTGTGGCAGAAAAGAAAATCTGGCCTGGATGAGATGCAGACAGGGGAGAGGGTAGACAGTTTCACAATGAGGCAGAGCAATATTTGGTACCCTGTAAATGCATTAAACTTGAAAAACACAGTTATCAGTATTTATTGGTTTGGTGCTCCTGAAGCAGAGAGAAAAGAGTTCTTGTCTGTGTTGCTCTACTGCAAATGCACAAATCCTGTATGTTATGTATCTGTTAGCGTTATAGTAGTGTTAATTTTCACAAAGGAGCCCACCTCTAGTAATTTTTTTAGCTGCCATTTTTTGCTTGGCTTCTATGCTTTTCATTCATGCACGTTTTACTTCAGGCTTGTCTGGTCCATTCAGGTTTGCTTTGAAGTGCACTAAATGGTCACACTTGTTCACCCGTAATTTTTTGGCTGAATTTTGTTTCTCTTCATTTAGTTCTGTTATTCTAACATATTTTATTTGCTACCCATTCTGAAATTATGCAGCTTCCTATCAGGCATTTATGCTCATCAACTACTTATAAGCCAACTCTTTTGGACAAACTGCTACCTTGATCTTTGCAAGCCGTTGAATTAATCTTTCTGAAGTCAAGGAATTACATGAACTTCAATGACAAGTGATGTGGTTTCCTCCTTTTGTCCATCAGTAACTCAGGTAGAAATTAGTGAAGTAATCAGAGCGCTTAGAAATTCAGGAACTCGGGCACAATCATCCCTGATCTTTGCTAAAAAGAGTGGTTAGCTGCAGTGTTGCCACTGCTGCCTTTTAAACAAGTTAAACTATGCTTCGTACCTTTCAGGTGAATGAAGTCCAAATAATTTATACTTTTAATAGTATTTTTTAAATTAACCTTATATATATATATATATATATATATATATATGTAATGTTAGCTCTTGATTCTTTCTGAGGCCCATACAACTTAAAATGTTTTTAAATGCAATACCTCATTTGTTATTGGGTTTCATAAACTCTGTCGCCTTAGGTATTTTTCTCTTGTAAAGTATGCTTTCAGTCTATTACTAAACACACCTGCCAGGGGCTGTAGTCTTCTCATGCATCATCATTAGGGCAGAGGTTTCAAAGTGAGCAGCCTCTAACAATTACCTGACAGTGAAGGGTGAATAGAAGCAGAATTGTTTGATAACTGACAGTGCAAAAGACAAGCCATGCTGCAGGTCAGAGAGAAGCTTATTATGGGAGGATTTTGCTGGGAAGTCAGATAGGAGCATGTCTGTGAGCAGCTGGGCTATGGGAGATGAGGTATAGGAATGAAAAACTTGAAGTGTTGCTTGCAGAATCACTGCTGATGTTGCTCTGAAACATAGCAAGGGGAAAAGAGAGAGTGATATGAGCTGCACACTGGTGAGGGAGAGCTTGGACCTCTGAACAAAAAACTAACTCGCTGCTTGATTACTGCTCTCCTTGCTCTCTGCTTGTGTCAGGGACTGGAAGTGATGTGATTTATGTTACAGTCTTGAGTTTGGATTTGTTGTTTTGCAGAGTTGCATTTCAAAACATTGGTTTCAAGAGAGTTCTGCCAGTCTGGGGCTTTGTTTTTCTTTTTTATGTCTAAGTTCCCATATCTCATTCAATATCTGTCCCTTTTTGACTCAACTGCTTCCATGTAAATGGGAACAGGCTGCCCTGGGGGGTTGTGGAGACTCCTCTGCAGATACTCAAAACCTATCTGGATATGTTCCTGTGTAATCTACTCTAAGTGATCCTGCTCTGGCAGGGGAGTTGGACTGGATATCTTTTGAGTTCTCTTCTAGCCCCTAATATTCTGTGATTCATGTAATCTATAAAACTTTAAAAGAACTAGGCTAAGATCATATCCTGAGACACAGGCAGACAAAATAACTGAGTAATTTCTGACACTGAATTACTAGCTGAAATTAATGATTCATCTCATACACATATATGATCTATTTCTGTGTGTGTTTGTGTTAATAACTACTTTTGTTTTCTTTAAAGTGCCACCAAAGTATTGAAGATGTAACTTTCCCTGAACAGCAAAATATTTTTTGACCAGAAATAAAGCCCTTTCTCTTGCTTTCTTCTTCTGTTTCATATTTTAAATGTAGCTTTAAAGTACATTAAATATAATTGAATAAAGTAGATACAGGAGAGCCAATGAATACTGTAAAAGAAAACCCACTGTTTGATCATCTCGAATTCAATGAAGGAGAAAAGTACTCAGCAAAGTCTTTCTGCAGATTATTTGCCTTTTCACAAAGGCACTTTTTAACCCCCCAGTTTGTTTTTAAAGGAAAAGAAAAGAGTGTTCCAGATTTGCAAATAAATAATAAAGCCACCTGAAACAACGACAACAAAAAAAATCCTCCAAAGCAAAGCCCCTCTCAACTCTGACTTCTCTCCCAAAATGTTTCTTTTCACAAACTAGACAAAATCAATTATATTTGAGAGACCATGACCATTCTGATTGTTTTAATAGTGCTGCGATTTACCAGCAGTATTAATTTGATTATGTTTGAAGAGGCTTTAAAGAATCTACCCAGACATCTAAAGGATATTATTTACAGTTATTTGTCATGTATATCTGAATTCTGGCTGTAGTTTCGCTATCCTAGCTTTGGAAAAGCTCCACTGAAGTCAACAAGCTGCTTCAAATGTTACGTTTGCTGACTTCATCATCTGTTCTTTAGTGTCTTAGCAATTCTTTGGTATCTTAACAGTTGCTGTTGGTTTGTCTCTCAGTAATTTGCTGTAATTGTGGAAGGACTTGGGATGGCCAGAAAGTTGTATTGATAGCAAATACTGTTTGTAATTGATATATGGTACACAGAGGGATTATTTACTTTATTGTCCCTCTTGAAATGATTTTACAAAAAACTCTGAAGCCTGCTGTCTTTTCAGCTCTCTTTCTGACAGCTTCAATTCCCCCATGCTTCCCTTTGTGCTCTGGACAAATAAGGGCACATAGGAAATACACAGAGCCATAATAAACATAGATAATGAAGAGATAGGACCAATAGGGAAGAAAGGAGACCTACCAGTAGCATTTTAAAATTTGGTAGTGTTATGTCAGCAAAGCACAATAAATACCAACAATATGAATTAATTATCAGAACTGGACTTGATACCTAAAAGGATGGAGAAAAGTGCTGAGACTTTCTGCATAAGCATGCCCTTGGATTTAGCCTGCTGGTGGCTGGGAAATCCTTTAGAAAACTTCTGTAGCTTCATCTGTTCAGTGACTATTATTAAGGAAGTGGTGCTACTTTTGTCTACAAACTTTTCTTCCTAAACTGTGGGTAAAATCTCATCTTCTGTGCCTTGGAGATCAGTCAAGATGATATGTCATCTTGTGATCCTAACATACACTAACCATCTCTTCAGCTGCTTTAGTCCCTCACCAGTAGTAGATTTTCCAGGACTCCTTCTCAGAGTTTGACTATTTGCCAAACTTCTTTTAGAGTATGGTCACAAAATCTTTGTTAGTTGTTAAACATTATGATACAAAAATTTCCTGGTATTTGGACAGTGACCTTGGACAGTGATTTGGAGACAGTCTTGTTTGTGCATGCTTTGTGGGTGTATAGGCTGTATATGGATGTTGGATGTAAGCTTACAGGCTGAGGGGAGACCTCATCACTGTCTACAACTACCTGAAGGGATGTTGTGTAGAGGCTGCTGCTGGTCTCTTCTCACAGGTAGCTGGAGACAGGACAAGGGGGAATGGCCTCAAGCTGAGACTGGGTAGGTTTAAATTGGACATTAGGAAAAAGTTTTTGATGGAGAGAGTGGTCAGGAACTGGAATGAGCTGCCCAGGAAGGTGGTTGAGTCACCCACCCCGGATGTGTTTAAGGGTCCCTTGGATGTAGTGCTTAGGGATATGGTTTAAGGTGAATCTTGTAGGTTATAGGTTGGACTTGGTGATCCTGAGGGTCTTTTTCAACCTGGATATTTCTGTGATTTCTGTGATGGATAGGAACCCAAAGAACCCAATAGCACTCAGACTTGTCTCTGATATGCTCCTATTGCTCCCTTATCCCCACATGCTGTTGGTGAATCTGTTCCTTAAGAACATGCACAAGTGTATAGGTTCCATAAAATCAAATTAATGTTAAAAAAAAAAATCATAAAAGTCAGGTAGATCTAATATCAGTAATACAGTAAAAGTGTATTTGTTTCTTTTTTTTATGTTAACTATATTTAAAAGTAAATAAGCCATTACCTTTAATTTTCTGCTCAAATATGTAGCATGAGCTTGTGTAAGTGGGTACTTTCCAGTCACAGCTTATAATTATTTTCATAATTTAAATATTTTCCCCTGACATTTAGTAATATGAAATGTAGCCTTCAACTGATTTTTTAAATTAGTGTGAGATATATTTTCATTAATGAATCTGAGAGCTTCTGAGTGATTCCATTATATTAATTCTTCTTTAACACTGAGTTATTTACTCTTTATTTCTGTAATTTTCTCTCAGTATTTCTTAGTCATTTGCAGCATCTAACTGATTCTGCTGATACATTAAAGAAGCAAAAAGAAAATTAAATTGCTGCCCATTTCAGCCAAACAAAATGCTCTTACAAATTAGTCTGTGGCTAGAAGAGATGTGGAGCATAAAGTTATTATGAAAACAAACAAAAATCCTTGTTGTAGTGACTAAAGTCTACAAGCTACACATGAAAACAAAATGGTATAGCTAGAATTTTACAGCTCAAATGTGCTGAAGTAAATTAACAATCCAGTGGCATAAACCTTAAATGGCTTTTTAAACTCTTTATAAAAGGATCTCTGCAGGTTTTGGCTCTGTTTACAATTTACTGCCAGCTACTTGAGTGTATAAAATAGCGTGTGTGTGGGAAATAAAGTAAAAACTATACAAGGAGCTTTTATAGGTAAACTTGGGTCGGTTTTGATGTATCTGAAAATGCAAGTGTAGTTTAAAACCCTTGTGGTTTATAATGTGTATTCTTCTCAAAAATAATTTATGTAAAATGACTCCAAATGCTAGATGCCTTTATATGGTAGAAAAAAAAAGATGCATTCTTGACAGAAAAAGACTGTATATCCAAAATAAATTATTTAAAACAATTTTCCTAATTGAAAGAATTATTACATCACTGTGTGATGCTGCTTCTAGTAAGATATCCATTACTAGCAATAGATCGTAAGCTGAGAATAGCAACCTTTTCTTTGCCTGTGCTGTGAAAAGGGCAGAGATGCTTACGTGGGAAAAAATCAGACTGAGGCAAAGCAAAACTGATCATAGGGACATTTTGATACTTGTTCTTCATTGCAAATAAAGTTTAGTTGCACAGCTTTCCCAGCTTGGGCATCGGGTTCCCCTCCAGGATTTGTTCCCCCAAGGCATTTCCTTATTCCGCTTGAGCGGTGCCCTTTTTGCATGTGTTCTGTTTTCCATTTATGCATTTGTTTTCTTAATGTCTTCTGTGTTCTACAGAGAAAATGCAGCTGGTTTGTGCTAGAGAGAAAGCAATAACTGCACTCCAGTGTTGCTGTGGTTTAGGAAATACCAATTTATGAGTGGTAACAGTTTAGTGACTCAGAGAGCAGTCTGTCTTTCTCTTCACAGCCCAGTTGTTGCATTCCTGCTCGAAGTATTGGGCTGCAAGCTCGAGGGTGCTCATACTGTCTGGTGTGATCTTCTATGGATAATACACAATTATCTGTAAAAATATAGCAGTAAAGCAACATCCAGGATGCTAGGCTACCAGTGTAGCAGGAGCTGGCTCCTCCACTTGTACAGTTTTGAAGTCTGTTAATGATAATAAAAGTGAAAATCACTCCATCTGTTAAGAGAAATGTTTACTCTTCAATACTGGGAAGTTTACGTCTCTCTGCAGCTTATTGTTGGTCTTACTTTGTCAATTTTACATCAAGCAGCAGGAAAAAGCATAAAAATGAGAATGAGCTGAAAAATACCTTTCAGGCTGATCTTGAAAAAAATCTGCTTCCTTCAATATTACCCAACCAAGCATACTGTGCGTAGTTTATGGATACAAGAGGCAGGCAATCCTTACAGCAATGCTCTTATCCAAACAATACCAAACCCTCTACAAGTTAGTCTCTGGGTATACTGTATTATCATATTGATATAAAAATACATTGAAAGTGAACAGCCAAGGAGGTACATGAATTTTGTGCCTTGGATTTTAGATTGATGCAGCCACTGAAGCTGAGATAATACAGTTTGCAAAAGAGCTAAGGAAAATGCCCTTGAGAATCAGGTAAGGTCAAAGACCTACACTCTTCAGGCCTTGATTTCTACAGGAGGGCTCCAACTAGATACTCAGTTTTCCTGCAATAAAACAAATCCCTGTTATTTGCAAGGAATCTAGAGCATACAGAAGTAAGAGCAATGTTCTGCTCCCTTGTTGCTTTCCTTTTTCCCTGTGGCTTTAGGAAAAAAACCCCAGCATAGCACAGGGAAGATTCTAAGTAGCCATCCTTCCTTTAGGATGAGGCTCACCTCTTCCCCTCCTGTTCTGTATCCTGCTAGCCTTCAAAGTGAAGGAGTCATATCTCTGAAGTCTTTGTCATTTAGCAGCTATGGGAATTGAATTCTTTTTGCCTTGAGTCATAGACAGCCCTTCTCATCACAGTAGCTAAAGCCTCCTAATTGTTAGGGTCTGTGCCCACTCCAAGGTGCCTGAGGAAGGGCAGTCATTGCCATTGCTGAGACACAGTGTGATGGTCAGAAGTTATCTGAACTCTGGAACGTAAGTGGATGCTCAGGCTGTGATCTGACTCATGCATGATGTGGGATTCAGGCTTTTGTCATGTGATGGCTGCACCCTGGTTTTAGAGGAAGGGATGACCCTGTAGCCAGGGTGAAGCAAGCCTGGCTGATCAGTGAACTGGGAGCTCAGGGAGCAGCACAGTATTAAGGGATCCAGAGGTCACAAGTAGAGACTGATGCCCCCCCAGTCCCTGTGCTTTCCATAAAAGCACATAAGAAGACTTAGACATATGTGGGTGGATAATCACTTAATTCTGAACAATCCTTGTGGCTAGGGTACCTCACTGGGCATCATTACTATACTCCAAACCCTCTTTAAACATAGTGGTTTCCTGATCTGTCATTTTAAGGAAGTAAGATCCTGAGTCAAAGCACTGACATGCACAGGGTTAAGGGGCATGTTGTAAGGTGTGCCTAGGAATCTTGCAGATAGAACACATCAGTACTTACAAGGACTTACATTTTCTGGTTTGCACTTCAGAGTTGGACCCCCACATACCATGGGGATACCATGTTCCTGGTTTATGCCCTGCTTTCTTATCAATATTAAAACCCAAATGACAATACTATGGAAACCATGTGTAGATGTTATCCAATAGAATTGAGTCCAGCGGTTGAATCTGTTTTGATGTCTGGTCTTTACAGATACATGCTGTCAGCTGCTAATACAGCATTTCAAGTTTTCATTATGTGCAGCTTCTTTATGTTTGGAAGAAGCTATTTAATGAAGTAAGCAATTTATTCTGATTGATATTTGAAAAAAAAAACCTAAAGCCTGGGTTTTGGGTTTGGTGTTTTCTCAGGTAGTTTCTGTGAGGTATCTCCAGGATCTGAAAGGTATTTGGGCACTTGAGAGGTGCTGAAATCCAATAGATATAAGAAGAATTACTGAGTTCTCAGCATTAGTCTTGTCTCAGGTTAGTTTATTATATTTGAAGTTTAGAATTTAAACAATGCATTATCATATTTTGATGATTCCCACAGAAGAATGAAAATAAAAAGTGCTTAAAAACAAACATATACTTAAATTTTGGCAGGTAAGTCCTTCTTAGTTAACACTTCAGAGAAACTACTTCTATGTACTTGACAACAGCATACATTTTTCATAAATTTGAATCTTGTGTTCTCAGACACAAATATAAGGAAAGAACAGTATAAAGGAATATGACAAAGGTGACATCTTGGCAAACTCACTGAACTTCTTATCATCTACTGTAAAAACCTGGAATATCAACTTTGTGTCATTCTGTACTACTCTTTCTCTTGATCCTTAGAGTATGGCCAAATGTGAAATTTTTTTTCTTTTAAATGCATGAATAAGATAGTGTGTCCTATCTGCCAGCTGAGCCTGTATTCAATTTCCTGTTACCTGTAAGACAAGCAACAGTGGTTGTCTGCCCCTGAAATGAGCCCTCAAGTCTTTCCAATTAGCAGAAATACAGGTACTGGTATTTCAATCTCCCTCTTCTGAATCGTGATGCTCTCTGCTTCTGGTTTAATATATGTTGTTAAATTCAGGGTGTTTTGGTCCTCATTTTAAGACCTCACTGCTGGTTTTTCTATGAATCATCACTTAGATCTCTTTCTTACTATGTCATGAGGCTGTCTCTGCGATGTAATTAGTGCACTAAACATAATTTTGTTTTCCTCTGGTCTCGTTTGTAAGTGAGGCGTTACCCAAAAGCCTGTGATGGTACAATTGCCTCTGGTCTTGTGCAGTTGTCCAAGGTGGGCTGCTGCTGAATTTTAAATCATCAGCAGAGGGTATGTCCTTTTTCTGCCCACTGTGAAATCCACTGCTCCAAGTAGTCCGTGCTCTTCTGAGCTGTCCACAGAAATACTGTAACATTCAGGATGTGAGAGTGAGGAAGAACTGATAGATGACTCCTAATAGGTCCCAGGAGCAGGGATGTCTTAATGGCTGCAAATCTTTGTATGTTATGTCACACTTCAGAAGACACTGAGTGTGATAACCCCAGGCATGACAATGCCAAAGAGTTATAGTGCAGCAGCCGTGAGGAAGGCATCCTTGCTTCTCAGTTTGAAATAATCTTTACAGCTGCAGCCTCCCTTTTGTACTGATGTTGAGCTGTGAATTTAGGGTGCTTATTTAATGAAAGTGTTGGCATTAAACAGCTGCGGTACAAACAGTAACAGGTACCATACTTCAGGTGTTCTGAATCTTATCAGTGCATATTATGAAGCTACTGAATACTACGCATCAGAAAATAATTTCCACTAATCTTTTTCATTTAAGGTAGTCTTCATTTTTGCTGAGTTCATCTTGTCTGTTGCCTATTTGTAGCACAAAATTCACGTGAAGTGCAAATTTTGAAGCATAGGCACTTAAAAAATAACATATAAGTTCATTTTGATTCTGTTTTATTTGAATGCTATTTGAGATTGTCCAGGCTTTGTTTTGTCCCATATCACCAGCAGGACTTTTAAGCTCAGAATATATTCTTTTGTTTCCTTGGTGTGTTATGTGTTATCTGACATCTGCTTTCTTTGTCATGCCAAATCCTCCAAGCAATGTTTTGAGAGACCTGAAATTTATTTGAAGTAGTAAACATCTCCTGGCAACAGTACTTAATTTCATCACTACTCTTAGAAATTTTGTCTGCTTGTTAATTGCTTCTGAGTTTCCATACGGTCTCTCCATTGGTATTTAGGTTTTTTTCCCTTTTTACTATGCACCTCATATAGCCAATGCCATAACTTCTAGAAAGATAGTTATAAACTGGTAATAATCTTTGTGATTTCCTTTCCTTTATTCCCTTCAGGCCAACCTCCAGAACAGAAGATAAACTGAATTGTTGATGCATGAGAAAACAAATACAGTGGTTTTATATGTACTGTAGTTTGGGCTTTTCTCTATAGCACTGCCTTAAAAACACTATTGCATAGTTATCCTGATTACATGGTTGCTGTCTGGCCAGCAAAAGAAGAGTTCAACAAAATAAGCTTCAGCAGTTCTCTAAAGACTACATTGGACTTTGGTATTATTTTCTCTCCTTCTGACCTTAACCTGGGACTGAAGGTTATCCACAGACAAAAATAGACTCAATACTTCCTGTTCTGAGCTTCCTGCAGTAATAAATGTTGCTATGTTTGTGCTAAGACATTTAAATTTTCTACAGAGACATCCTGAATTTCTGTCCAGGAACTCAGTTTTCCCATTCATACACTGAGTTAATGGCTGTATTTGATAGCTGTGGATGCTATGTGCTTTGTGAAAGTTACCAAGATCATCATCCAGATGTTTATGTCAATGTCTTTCACCAACCTTTGCTTGGAGGTACATTGCTGTGCAAGCCTGCAGGGAAGCACAAGGAGAAGGGAGCTGTTTTTTGAGTTTTTCTCGTTCGTTCTTTCTGCGTAGAGATTGTATGGATTTGAGGCTCACCCATGGAGTTATAGGCTGTTGAGGAACAGGATGCTCTTCTCACACCAGTGCAGAGGAATACAGACCTCTTGATTGAAGGACCTGTTTCAGCCCACCAGGAGTAGTCCTGCCTCCAGAGTCTTACGCAGCTACACTAGAAAGATCCAAGTGAGTTGGCAGTGTCTGCTGATTTGCTTGCTTGTCTTGCATATCAGCCTCCCAGAAAACCTTGACTGGCATTAGATGCTGTTGCTTTTCTGTAAAGGTTGTGTTTCTAGCATGCAACAGACACGATAGAACCTAAAACTTACTATTTTGAATGTAGCTGTGTGATCTTTCAGGCAGAAGCAAGACCTGGACCTGTGCTTTAGGACAAACAGGAACTGCGGATCTATGAAAGGCTTGGACAGTTGTGAGCTTTTAACTCTTCTAGCTCTCATTAGTGTGAATTCAACACTGTGCTAAAACTGCATGGACAGACCCTGCTCTGCTCCAAAAACACAGCAGAACCTGGCTTTGTGGTTGGAGTGGAAAGAAAAAAATCTATTCCTATGAGTTTAATTACTCTACTTTTCCTTTCAATTAGCCAAGAATTCAAACAAGTCTAGAGCTCAGACAGTTCACTTTTCTTCCAGAATATGTCTTCACTTCTCTAAATTTCTATGTCACTTTATTAAAAAATAGCCAGACACCAGGGGAGAAGAGGGAACTAAGAATTTCAGGAAAGAGTGAAAAACATATAGATAACTATCCATAAAGCTGGGCTACTTTGTAGAACAAACCAGTTTCCAAGTCAGTGGACAGAACAAACCCAGCCATCTCCTCAGGGCTGCTCTAGGCTTGCAAGGTGAAAACGGGCTGGGTGGTTGTGTGTGTGCCAGAATCTGGGGTAAGGAGAAAAGAGATAGATGCTTGTTTAATAAACATATGCCAGAAGTGTGAAAGCTGCCATCATTTGGTTTCTAAGACCTGCCCACATCTCCGTTTCACAAATTGTCTCTTTCATATGGATATAGAATTGACCTTGCAGGCTTTTAGGCTTCAAGTGAACAGGGTCACTCAGGGCCCAAGACACTGCTCAACCTCCCCCCACACATACCCCAGTTATATCTTTTTACTATCTCTGCTGGACACCGCACCTTTCTGTAATTATAAATGTCTGCTTTCTGTCACTTCAAAGGTTTCCCAGCACTGGGAGTCCTTCTTCAAAGACTTTACATCACTGAAGAACCTCTGTCATTGACAGGAGGTCCATCTTTGAAGTTTTTCATTCCATTTATTGATTTCCCCTTTTTAGGATGTTCATATTAGAAAATATTTCACTGTGTTTGAAAATCTGTGTATTTTTATGTTGTTGAAGGGCTACCTCTTTGAAGAAACAACACTGTTGCAGCAGTGTCTCCATATGAAGAAATCTGATAGTGTATCTGCTGCATGCTTTATGTCCCTGCCTTCAAGATCTCATTTTTAGAAACTTCCTCTCTTTGTTTCTTGTCTAGCTGTAGGGACTATTTTAGATATTTAAGCCAATGTGGAGCTGTATCACTTATGTGAATAGGCCTAACAGAATGGTCCTATCTGCATAATTAAAACTTTTCTCATGTTGAATATCCTATCAAATTGGTGACAAAAAAGTGAAAATCATAACTTTCTTTTGAGCAAATGAGAACAGTGTATGCATGTTTAAGTGACAACTGTTTGGAAGTGTCATTATATTGCTGTTCCCTTCAGTCTGCGTTTTCTGAGTTTTGTATATGAAAGCAACAAAATTCTACAATTCTTAAACATGAGGATGTTTTGGATGCTTCCAGGTAACCATTTGCTAAATTGCTCAAAGAATTTGTGTGGGCACCCATTGTCAGCTTCAGCTCAAATGTAGCCTCAGCATAAACCGCTTGGAGAATGATGTGAGCAGGCTTAGCACTGGCAAGTTCATGGAAGCTGCTCTGGCAATTCAGCTAAGACCAATAATGAATATCTGATGAGTGGAAAGATTGTCAATTTTTCAACTGTTTCTTAGAGCACTTTCTGATTCTGTTCTAATGGGAAATTTCGGTAGCTCACGTTTTTGTATACTCAAATCACTTTTTTTTTTTTTTTTTTTTTTTTTTTTTTTTTTTTTTTTTTTTTTTTTGGGAAAAGGGGGGGTTTTTTTTTTTTTTTTTTTTTTATTTAAATCCTTTTTTTTTTTTTTTTTTTTTTTTTTTTTTTAGCATTCTCTGACTTTTTCTGAGGACAAGGGGGTGATTTTTTTTTTTTTTTGTGACTTGACTCAAAACCCTTTATATATTCTGAGGGCTCAGGCTCTTTGTATGTACTAAGGAGGCTTTTGGTGCTATTATTTCCAAAATGTCTCTGAATATTTTGAACATTTGGGTATTTCAAAGGAAAGATGCCTTAAATCATCTGTCACTTAGCCAATTTCAACCTATGAAGAATTTTGAGGACTCGTCTTCTGAAAATGTTCACTTTGTGAGGTGGCTTCCTGGGCAGATTAAGTTTCACATTGCTCATATGTTCTTAAGAGAAAACTTTTGACCTTTTATTACTTCAAAGATATGACAGATTTCTCTCCCTCCCCACCCTCGTTTTGTCCTCTCTGCTGTCTTTGCACACAGGTTAATGCAGTTCTTTTTTTCTTCAAAAGCTTGTATTGCTTCATTCTCTATACACCCTACATCTGCTTTGGTCCATTGAAAAACAAAATAACTGGAATATGTATATGACTGAATAAAACACTCTTGAATAACAGTAGTGTGGTTCAGAACAGAAAAGTCTTTTCCTCAGTGATAGATACATTTAAAGGCTTCTTCCACTGCATCACTGGGGAAGACTTCAATGGTTTGTTGTGTGTCAGAGATGTGCTGTTAATATGGAGTTGATCTTTGTGACCAAGAGATCTGACAGTTTGGTGCTCGATGGCACACATGTTGACTGCCCCTCCGTCACATACATGGTGAGTCTTTTGTGATGAGGAAGCTCCAGATCAGTCATGCATGTGGGATATATGCAAAGAATGCACTGGAAGTGCTGTAGCTGCACAGACGAGATGTGTGTTACATGTTTTGCAAGGTCATCCTGCTCACCCTATGGTTTGTATTCCTGTGCTGTAGAGACAAGCAGTGCAGAGCAGACATTGCACAGAGGTCCATGTTTCCAGGAAACTCCAGGGTAAGCTGAAATGCATGACACAAGAACTGGCAGGTGAATGGCTTTAGTTGTAGATTTATCCAAAGCTCTTGCAAAAGTGTATTTGTTGCTAAAACTCTTAGAGCTGTCAAGTATATTTAGAAGAAGCATTGAAAATACAGAAAGATATATTTTACTATTAGTGCAGTACCTTGGCAAACATGAATATTTCTGGCTTGCTTACCCCGCCCCCCCTCCACAAGGTTTTAACAGATCTTTTTAAAATGTGAGCATGGCAAAACCTCAGGGAAACTGACTGATGTGATAAGTGGCACAAAGTATTCACATACATGAGGATAATAAAAAATGAGCTTCACTCAGACACCCTGAAGTTAATGTCTTTACACTGCAGCAAATATGATCCAAGTCTGCATTCTGTGGCTGCAGCACTCCTCACAATATAATGGTTTCACATTCCTCTTGTGATATAAAATAACTGGATCAGTACTTATTTATCTACAGTTTATGCACAAGCCATCTTCTTTTTTGGGTGTTACTTACTATGGCTAAGAAAGAGGCTCTAAAGTTATGTTACTAAATTAAGAATCTAGCTCCTCTGCTAGAGCCAGGCAACCTACAGAAGGAGGCATGTGTCATCATATTATTAAGGTAAATTAATTCAGACTAAATTAATTTACCTTAATAATTGTCTAGACTAAATAAATTTTCTTTTTCATAGGGGTCACATCAAGAGAATATCCTAACTTTAGGCTCAGAGGCAGGAGGTTGCTCTTCTCCACAGCTGCTTTAAGTGCTATGTACCTCTACACATTCTGCTGAAACTACCAACAAAGTTGTTGTTTCTCAAGCTGTCCTGATCTCAAGACTCTGCTTTAGTAAGGTAACAGACTGACTTCTTTTATAGCCATCTGGAGCTGACTTCGGTTGTTCATATACCAAGTTGAGCTAACATTGTGGTAGATACAGAAATGATAACTTTTCTTCTTGAACATGGTCATTGTGTTCCAACTGAGACTTCCCTACCTGTATTTTCTGAATGCTGGCTAAAATAGCTTGTCAAGTTACAGATTTTTTGCTGCTTTATTGATTGTCTTCCTAATTAGAGTTATTGATAATACTTGATAAATTCTTTACTCCTTTAGTGTGTCCATCTGGAGCCAAAAAGGGCTCTTCCCGCTTCTGGGCTTGAGTATCATAGAAGTATTTGTTACTGCTATATAAAACAACCAACCAACCAACCCTTCCTGTATCATCTGCCTTTTTATAAGCTTTTAACAAAGATGTAAATTTATGGAAAGGACATTAATACATTTGTCCTTCTAATGAATTGTCATTAACATATCCTGAATGTTAAGGGAACAGAGGAATGTAAAAAGGTATTATGTATCCCATGTGTTTACAGTTTGCATAAAATCATTATGTAAGGGATAGCTGCTTGTAGTGTTCTTCTCTGTGCATCATTAACAGGATACTTCTTTCCTTGTCACTAGATCTAAATGGTAGCACTGTGAGACAAACTTCTTCCTTCAGCTGCTTCCATTATACGTCATACTATTGTACAATGAAAGCAGCATGTTGTACTTTATCTCTTTATATATTATAAAAATAATGAAGAGGATAATTATCAGAGATATAGTGCAATCTCGTGGCATTGCTGTCAGTTACAAACTGCTTGAGCTGCATTCCTTTGGTATAAAATGTCAAGAAAACCCCATGATTGAAATACCATTATCTAATTAATTTCTCTCTATTATTACTTTCACGGACTGTGTCTGTGCAGAATACTTGCTGATGGTTAATAAAGAGAATGAAATGTAGACAATTCAGTGTTAGCTTTTAAGATCTGCATAACTTTCCATGCCCAAGCTTTCATTTTGCTCATAAACATAAATTAGCAGATATGAAAGGAGGGGGAGAAAGGTGGAACTTTCCCTGGCATTCTATAAGGAGCCTTTGCTGAGTGTCTACTTTAGCATCTTTTTCTTCACTAATTCAATTTGAAGCTGAGTGTTTATATCTGAAACCTTAGTGGCACTGCCAGTTCCTATATGTGCACCGTTTCTATCATAGCCATAGAGTATTTAGTAGTCTGAAGCCCTCTGCCTTCTCAATGCCTCTGAACCTTGGTAATTATCACTTTGTAGAATCTTAGAGATGTCACTGGGAGTGAGTATGTCAATAGGAATGATGCTATTTGTTTGAATGCCAGCCACTTGCCTAATTTTTACTCACTGCAATTGCATTACTAAAAATATGAAGAGATATCCCTATCCAGATCTATCTCTTCTGGTTTTAAAACATTAAAAAGCACGCTGTTTATATGCTACCAGTGACTGGTTGCTAGCTCCAGCCTGAAGCTGTTATTACTTAAATAACTTGTTAATAAGAAATGCCAGTGCAGTCTGTGCAAGTTTGTGCAGAGAACTGAGGGCAATGCTACCATGTAAGGAGAAGCTGAAAGGACTGCAGTTCTTAACTGGAGAGAAAAAATCTGAGAGTAAAACCTCATATTTCAAAACCAGTGGCACCCTTCCATAGTTTTGCCTTGGACAAGATGTTCACACTAGACTTCTCACCATTTAACATTTCTTGTTTTTAGGAGAAATAAAAGCTTTTCAAAATCCCCTGCCACAGTTCATTATCATTGATAAGTTCTGCTTTCCACACATGACACTGCCTCTTGCAGGCTAAGATGGAAGTACTCAACATAATTATGGCAGACCATAAATAATGAATACACCTATCAAGGCTTTGCAGGATTGCTTGTGATGTGAACGTAAAATATTCTCAGAATAGGAGAGGCAGTTTCTTGATATTGGCTGTTTAATTGTCCTATTTATAGAGAGGGAGTTGAGACAGGTTTTGGGCCATGCAGGACATCAATTGATTCTAGAGGGTTGTACCTGGTTGGGTTTAACTCTAATCTGAGAAAGACATTTGAGCAAGGAAATCAAACGTTTTTATTCCTGCACTGCTGTTGCTGTTGTGCTGCAGATCCTCAGAGTTCCTCTGAAACCACTGAAATAGAAAGCTGTGTACCTAGAATGGCTAGCAGCATGGCAGTGAGCTGCTGCCAGGTATTCCCAGTACATTTGGCAGCTCAGATGAGGAATGAGTTAATATCTTTTTCCAGGGCTCAGTGTTGCGTTTAAGCAGAACCCTTCACTGGAGGGAGCCACATCACTTCAGTCCTATTGCCTCAAGGAATCATGTCTCAAAATACAGAAGCCCTATTAGGTGTCCTGGCAGCCAAAAGAAGCTGTGCCTTTGCTGCTCCTCTTCAGGGAATGAAAAATCTTTCTGTTATTGTAGCCAGCCAGTTCTGGTAGCCAAAACATTGGATGAATTTCAGTTGTGGTCCTGCTTTTCCTTCACCTCTTCTGTCCTTCTGCATTTGTATGCAGTAGTAGAAGGTCATAACAATGGGCCTTGTTCAGTCCCTATTCTCTGATGGTGATAAATCTGTGGGACATCTGGACATCAGCTGCTCTTTAGTGTGGGCTGTGCAAAGAGTAGTGAGAAGTGTTAGATGTCAATAGGAAGAACATAATTTTACAAGGTCATTTGCTTGTTAGGTCTATAAATGAAAATGGTGGTGCACACAAGTATTTTCTTTCCTTTTTGCTTCATAGGTCATCTGTTTAGTCCAATGACTGGAAGGAAACAGAAGCACCTGCTTCAGAGGGAAATAATAACAGTTACAGGATAATCTGTCCTCACAGAACATTTTTCTCTGACTTCCAGGAGACAGGACCAGGATCCTCGTATAAGGTTTAGATTTTTCTCAGACTTCTTATTGTCACGGTCTGGAGGTATCTTCATGTTCTATCTGTCATGCTCAACAAAGATGTCAGAACAGATTTGGAGAGGGTGACATGAATCACGCAGTTTTCTAAAGGCCAAGTGTTTGTGCTGGTTAAACTAGTCAATGTCTGAAGTAACACTGTTGTGGTTACTTGAGTTACTCTTGTTTGACAGTAGTGATATGGAGCAAAACTGTCACCTAACAACACTGCTTACTCTTGAGCAGTGGGGGAAAATAGCTAAGAATCCTAAAGCCCTTTAAAATCTTAGGCAAAGAGCTGGGTTTTGATAAGAAACTCAGAAAAGCAAAGGAGTCCTGATTGTAAAGAGGGATTATGCTATGATTTGAAGGTACATTTGGAAATTCACTATGTAGCCTATCATAAAACAATTCTGAAATCAGTGAAGTTATATGGAAAGATTCTCTGATCTAATCATGGTGTAGTGTTTGCAAATAACTGTTCTGTGTATTGTACTTTGCCAAGCTCATTTTGTATGATCCTCATTTGTGTTACAGGCTTGAAGATCTGGTCTTGTTTCAGTCTCAGGGAGACTGTTGATTTTATGATCTACATTCCACTCATGAGCTCTCCAAGTCTAATTTCCTTACTTACCTTCAACTGAAGGATTTCGTAGTTGTACAAGTATGTGTTTAAATTTTTTCTCTGCTTGAAGGCTGTTCTAAACTGCCAGGATCTCATTGAGGGCTAATTTCAGTAATGTGTAACGCTCCGGATGCATCTGCAAAGGAGGCAAGAGACAGAAGAACACTTTGGGTAGGAAATACTACTGAATAGGGACAAGGATATCAAAAAAGCTGAAGATCTCATCTACCTCTCACAAATTCATCATAAACTTAAACACAGGTTCTCTGTCTGCGTGGCATGAAAAGCTGGTTATTTGCAGGACTTGCTCTAGATACGAAATTATAACAAAAGTCACTGTTTGAAAGGCTCTCCTGGATCTCCTTCACTTTTTTTTCCTGATCTTTGCTTATATATCCTCTTTGTGGGTACACTTTACAGCTGCCCATTTCACTGATTCTACTTTACTTTTTTTCTCTGAAACTGGGGACTTTTTTTCTTTCAGATGCCATTAAATGTCTTTCCTTGAGAATGTTGGCTGCTTTCAGTGTACCACTAGATCCAATAGCTGATACCCTAGCTCACCATCTGGCAGCTTATTTTTCCTGCCCTTGTGTTCATGAAAGAATAGTTTGTCAAGAATGAAAATAAAAAGAAAGAATTTAATGTGTTATGGATAGCTTTTCTGGAATCTTCATGCGAACAACTGGCAAGACAGCTGATCTGGTTTTGTTTATATTGTTTTGGAACAATCTCTAAGTACAATTTATTTCCCTTACTTATTATTTCAGATCAGTTTAGACAAGTAAATAATCCCTTTGACCTCAGTGAGATAATTAAAACAAGTGGGCTTTAGATTACTAGGTGCTGGAATGGTTAAGAACTAAGCAGTAGCACATTTTCTCTCTCCTCCATGCATACATGTGTCCACTGAAGTTAGTTTTAGGGTAAAACCAGAGTCAATGCTTTTCTTCATTCTGAAAGATTTCCTACTTTGTGCTCTTGTCTTTGCTGTTCATGATGCAAAGAACAGTAAACCAGATGCATCTTGTAATTTCTGTTATCTAAATGCTCTGATCTATACTCAAAATGGGTAAATGAGTAAATACATAAATATGAAAAAATGGGTAAATACATAAATGTACAGGAAAAGGAAAGGTGCAGCAATTTAAAACACTGAGGCGAAGATTGGTTATGGAGGTCTGAGTAGACATAAGGAAGGCAGAGAATCATCACACAGCTTTCATTTTGAAATTACTGTTGTGCTGAAAAAGAAATGAGAACGATCCAGTACTAAAGCAACAGGATGGTGAAATTATCCAAACATTTAAATTTTCAGCATGCCTCCGTAGAGTGGTAAAGCCCATATCTGGAGCCCGTATTCTTGCTTTAATGATTATGACAATAAGATCAAGAAATTTTATATGAAACTTCCTCATAAGAATGACTTTAAGAGCACAGCACTAGCTGTAGGATAAATGCAGATCAGGAAGTGTGTCTCTCCAAGTTCAATGTTGTTTTAATGCTGAGCATGTTTCTTTTCTCATCTGCTTCACTCAGCGGTCTCATCTGTGCCAGTATGCTAGAGCTGGCTTTAATAAATACAAATAAAATAAAATTAGACCCATGCCTGTAAAATCTGAGGTAATTGTAAAACTGAAACATAGCTATGTGGCTTTTATCCAGCCTATCCAAAAGGAGAAGGGGACATTTTAAAACTACTTAGAATCATAGAATGGTTTAGGTTGGAAGAGACCTCAAAGATATCCAGTTTCAACCCCCCACCATAGTCAGGGACACCTCCCACTAGATCAGGTCGCTCAAGACCTCATCCAGCCTGACCTTGAACACATCCAGGGAGGGAGCAGCCACAACTTCCCTGGGCAACTTCTTAGTGTTTTCATTATGATTCTAATCCATAGCTTGAACCTATAAGAATGTTGTATTTCATTTTGGGTCTTTGGGTTTGTTGTTTTTCAGGGTTTTTTTGGTCCCGGATGAAACGTTTCAAAGTACGAGGCTGGAGTCTGGCATTACTGCAGTCCAGGTAAAACAGCAGGAGTTACTGTAATACAGTGAGAAGGATTCAATAAATCTAAGACTGTTACAGCAACAGTGGGATACTTTCAACATAATTCCCATTTCTTTGAGAACAGTTTTGTAATTGAAAGTATTTATTTATAGTATCTTGCAGAAGGAATAAAAGAGGCAGTGTTTTCAGTTCTTAACTAGCAATCATAATCTAGTTCAATTCAGGGTAGAGTAGATGCAGTAGCACGTGAGGAATACAAGATAATAACAGAATCTGAGTTAAGAATACTGAACATCTTCTATTTCTAATTGCATCTATCCTGTAAATGAACAGAAACTTTAACTGAGGAGAAACTTTTGGGAATAACTAGCAACAAAAAACTGTCTTAAATAGACAAATGTTATTTGTCACAAATTATATTTGTTCCATAAGTTTGCTAAAGTGATGATGGGTTCATCAGCAGAGATGTAGATTTTTGAATCTACAGATGTATACATCAATATTTTCTTCTGGTAAGGAGCTATTTTAATAACTTTTTTTTTTTTTTTTTTCTGTGCAAAAACTAAACCTCAATGTAGTTTTAGTTCATTTTCAACATATTATGGAAAATGAGTACTATATGTGGAGCAGTTATTGGCTAACGGTACACACTTGGAGTTAAACAATCTTCAAGATCGAAGGCTGAGGAATTGTTAGCAAAAGTGTACTGTGAAAAGAGACTGAATGTTTCAAGGCAATGTATGTCTCTTGAGAAATATCTGACTCCTTCCTAGATTCTAGCCAGGCACAGGAAATATTAGTAAAATCTTAAGTGTATCATATCCCATGACCATTACAAATGGTATTGAAAGTACGTGCTAGGCAATGATGCCACTTAGTTTGAAATGTATTTCAAATAGCATTTTAATTTTCTCTAGTGAGACAAAGGTGGAGGATGGATTGTGAGACAGTGCAGCTTGTATGAAACATGGAATTGGAGTAAAGTATTATTTATTGCATGTAAGTATCTTGTATCCAATTTCAGAAAGCAGGATATTACACAGCCTTGATGTCTGAGCATTATAGTTGTCAAATACTGGGCCAAATCACATGTTGGGAGAAAAGAAATGTTTGATGTCCTTGTTCCAGTGTGTTATTCTGCCATGCCCTGAATGGAAACGAGGGGAATGGTTCTTCAGATAGAGTTCTACTTCCCTTGATAAGCTGATAAGATTTAAAAACAAGAACCAGGCAGAAAGATATTTGAATCTGCTATGCAATTTACTCTGCAAAGCTGATATGCTGGGCTGATGGAAACAGAACAGTAGGTAGAGTAGATTATTGGGACTCTCCTATGAGTTGAGTAAGATCTGATGCTACCATTTCCATCTTTCATTTTGAAAGGTTTTTAACAGTGAACGGGGTTACAGTCTAGGCATACTAGTCTTCAGTTTAATTGCACTGCATCACTGAAAACTGCAAGATTGGTTTTCTAAACACAGACTGGGCAAAGCTACCTCATCAAATTAGCTAATTACACTCTACGCTCATACAATGTCAGCATTTCACACTTCACGAAAGAGTGTGCAAAGTCTCATCTACCATATCAACCTCTACACACTCCAATCATTAAATCCAGTAAGAAGCTTGGATGCAAATGTGACTAAAATATTTATACAAAGAAAAAGCTGCTAAAAGAAGAGCTCATTCATTGCCATGCAGCTGAATCCTGTTTTCACCACGACTCTGCATATTCACTTGCTTTAACAAGCTGGCCTCAATGATGGGAGAATTGGAACTTGTTTGTAATTTCATTTGTTCCTGGAGTCCAGGGGTACAGATATTCCAACAGCATGGATTACATCCCTTTTATACATGGAAATTGAGTAGAGAAGCACAGGCTACTTCACAATAGCTCCCCTTGTGGAGAAAGTGTTTTGGAATAAAAGATACTTTAGTCTGGAATAATTAGTACACTGATTATTCTAGAACAGAATAAGTGCACTAATTATACCTACAGTGTCCACACAGGGAAAAACAGAAAGCTATTGAAGAATGGCTTATTCTGCAATAGCTATTTTGGTCCATTTCCTCATATAGGCAAATCCTACTGGTGTTGTCAGCAGGTAATGAGCATATATATGGAGAATGTGGATGGATTGCATTAATGATCTCTTCCCATTAGTGTTTCTTTGTGCTTCACTTTTGTGTGCTTGCAGAGTTAATTGCTGAAAACTCTCTCCCCTGCCCCCCACATTTCTAATCCTAACTTTCCAGTTCCAGCAGAGACCCTCCACTCAGATGAGCAAATCAATGCTCATATCTGACTGTGAAATTCTTGATTTTCACTGGAATGTGTTTGTTTTTTTCTGGTAGGTGATAAAAGTTACGCTGCATTGAAGACCATTTACACATTTTCCAAAGGATCACTTTGTGAAATAGCTTTGCAATCATTTGGAAATCTACTGGAAAGTTCAGCCATATTGTTATTGTTTCAAGAAGTCAGAAGATCCATCTTTTTGGAGAGCTGAGGGTGGAAGGGTAAGAGAAGAGTCCATTAGATCCTGGGCTATATTTCTCCCTTAGGTTAAACCAACATTGAATGTTCAGGTTGCACTTTACATATTTAGTTCTAAGCTAAGCACTCTTTCATCCAAGTCATACAACCATCTCTGCACAGGCCCTATTAAGTTTATAAGTGCACATTTTCCTGGCAGAAAGACTTGTTCCTCTGCTGGCATGTGATTGCTGTAGCATGGCTCTCACCATCTCTCCATGAAGGGTAGAGAAATGCTCTGGTGGTGCAGGCAGGAGAGGAGCTCACCTACTAACATCAGGGATTGCAATGTCTTGGCCTCACCAGGTGCACAGTGAAGCCAATAATATACTCTGAAGCTGAAAATGATGACAGTTTGGGGGAAGTTTACAAAAGTGTCACTGATCTTCAGTACATATTTTGAGCTTTCTGCTTAACCTGTACCCTTTTTGTGCCAACTGTATGGATTTAGGGAACTCATTCAGAATTTTGGAGCCTCAGTTCTGCATGTGTGTGGTGGGTACAAGATACAACCTGTGGAGGAAGCACAGCATTAGAAAGTGTTCAATATGCTTAGAAGCAAATCTGTTTTTGGGGACTTCAGCCATTTAAAAGCAGGGAAGTTGCAATACGAGATGAGTGAGAAGCAGTGGGATTGTTCTACAGCAACTGAGGCCTGTGTGCAAGATGTCTATGGACATGACTTAATACTTATTTAATTTTAAAAAGAGCTCTTTGTGAATTACTGCTCTCAAGGCCCACAGAAAGGTAGTCTGAAAGATAGCACTATGCCTGCTTCTCTGGATGATATGGCTTTTAAAAGCATGTTTCCCTCAGTGACTACATTTCCCTAGTAAATTGGTTACTACAGTCCCACTTAAAATCAGTTTTCACTGTGTATAACCTCAATTTTAAAATACTGTATCATAAAACTGTAATTCAGGTGATGCTGGCTTGCAAATATAAGTTAGCAATGTGCCCATAGTAAGACTTTGGTAAAGCAAACTCATCTCTGGTGAAGTGCGGCTTCTCAAACGAGGTGGGAGATGATAATATTTGTAAATTTGTTCTCGTGTTAAGGGAAGGGGAAAAGCTAGGATTTATTTATTTATCCCTCCTCTGTTACTGTGCACTTCTGCTTCTCTTTGTGCAGTGGAACAGGAGTCTGATGGGTCATAACTGGGAACATTCTAAAAATATTCTGTCCGTGCCAAATACTGGGAAAACACCTTATTCTCTTCAGTTAGAGGCAGCAAAATGAGCTGTTTGGTTCAAGGTTCAGACAATAGATCATGTGAATAAAACACTATTCTATAGCAATATATTGTCTTAAGGATACAGTGCTACTTTGTCACTAAAACCTTCAGATGCTATGCATGCTTTCAGCTGCAAAACAGCTGAAATAACATACTGAAATACAGCAAAGCAGCAGATTCTCTGGTGAAATGCCTCTTTCGGTTTGCCAGAGTAAACAGAAATCCTGAGGACTGGAGGATGGCTCATGTTGCCTTAAAATAATTTAGGGATCTGTCCTGATCTTTTTTATTCTCTCTTTCCTTTGAAATCCCATATGATGCTCAAAGAACAATCACTTTCTATATTGTTGTCCAGTACATGCACTCAAACCCAGTCCAGGCAAGTGTGCAGGTTTGGTTTTCTCTGAAGAATCTCACTGAGTGATATGGAAAAAAATTACAGTTCTTCATACAGAGTCACAGGAATTTTAAAGGATAGGATCCTCACTGTGACTGAGGTAACCCAGATGGAAAAGGGAGCTGTAGAGCTGACATTTTGCATCCCAAAGTATAGTAGATGTGGTAACTTAATCCATGCGTTTAAAAGATTTGAGATAGGAATGTTTAGTGGTAGTGCATCAGGGACAAGGGAACAGAAGGTGGCTGACAGGAGGAGGAAGGGGAAAAATGGGTCCTCATTATTTATAATGTAGAGAAAAGCTGCAAATTTAACCGAGTGTTTCCTATCCCATGTGTTCTTTTTTTATTGCTTCCTAAGTGTAAAAATGTTTATAGCTGGGTGCCCAGCTGGAACATTATTTAAGATCTCAGGGAAGAGATGAGAGTCAGACTCTGTGCGATATTCTTAGGTGTGAAGCTATCTTCACACATGCCTCACAGGCGTGAAGCCCTACCAAGCAGTCATGGGAATGTTTCCCCCACTCTGCTTTCTTGGTAACATTACACATTTTTATACAATCAGGCTTTAGGGTGCCTCAGATTCCTCCTTCATGACACTGCTGAGCTCAGCAGTGCTGTTTTACTCTGCATGAGTTTTGACTTGGAGAAAGGAAGGCTGCAGAACAGAAACAAAAGTGACTTAAAGCATCATGAGCCTTGTGGGAAACTTCTTTCCAAAGAGTTATGAATGATCAAAAGATCAGAAGTTTACTTTACCTACCTAATGGTCTGTAGAGCCTGGATCTATAGGAGAGGGGATTTTCTCTTTGCAGAACAGAAATTTTTATTTGAAGTAGTAAAAGCTTTGCATTGGTTGCTTTCCTCTGGGCACCACTGGTGGGCATTCCAACTCTGCCTTTCTTTGGCATTTTTAAGGTGTGTACTGCTTTTGCAAATAGTTTCTTTAACAATCATTGAAGTAAAATTGGGGGGGGATGGCTGTCTGTTATTTGGTTGGTTTTGATTTGTTCTCTTGTGTTTTTGTTTTTTTTTTTAAGAAAAAGGAAAAGTAAAAGTCTGTTCTGGAATGAACAGAGATGAATGGCTGTGCAGCATGGGGAATGTGGACCTCATCCAACTCAGGCAGCCATCTCAACAGTTGCTTGGATTTTGACAGACCCACAAATTTAACTCAAGGCAGGGCCAGACATTCATAAGTGATTATCTTCACATTTTCATAAAGATTCTCAAGATCTTTGTGAAACATTTATCATAAAATGTGTATTCACTAGACACTTGACATCATTCTGATGACAAACGTTGATGTTTTTGCTTGTTATGGAGTTGGGTAGCTTTAGACAAGGTTTCAACAGGGATCCTATTACCTGAGCCTAGAATTAAAATTAGGGAAGAAAACTTAATGTGTTTTGTGCAAGCTGGTGAGTACAGTTCGAATCCTCCCAGCCTTTGACCTCTGCTGCTGAGCATGTTTGCTGCAGCAGCACTGTAGTTCCAGCTCTCAGGAAAAGAACTTACCTTCTTGAGTCACCAGGAAGCTGGGCAAGAAGCAGGTGAACTTTGTGTGCTACCACCCCACCAGCCCTGCTTGCAGGGACAGCCATCACTTGCTGCTCTGAGCCACTGCAGCTGGAGTGCAAATGACATACAGGCAGGAAGGACTGCAAACGTGACAGCCAAAGACCCTGGTTCTGTGAGGATCACCACCACAAACATTTCTGGGCATGGACTCATGGTTTTTATGTCTCTGAGACTTAATTTCCCAATCTATAAAATAAGAAACATACACAGAGTGTATTCAGAACAACTATTTGCTTCCTCTGAGTTACTCATTAACCTCAGTGTATGGGAAATGCCCCACCTAAGTTCAGGGTGAAGGCAAGCAGGCCAGCATGCCATCTCCAGCAATTATAGTAGACTGACAGCAGTGCTGACAGCTAATGGGTTTGACTCTACCTTGCTAAGGACTGGGAAGTACCACAGCTTAGATGACAAGCTGATAGGGGATTATTTTTACTACAGCTGTTTGTGGTCAACAGAAATACGTACTTGGAGAGTGTTTGGATGCCACTGGAACTTGTCATTACAGAAGATGAGATAGTATCAGGAAGGCTGAGTAAACCTGACCCAATACAAAATGATGATAAATAGTGCTAATGCGTTATAGTGCTTTTCTTAATTTTCCTAATTCAAAGATCTAATTTTTTACAGTTAGATTTCAGTCATTTAAATTTATAGATTTGTGTCAGACGTAGGAGCAAATGTTCAGGTGAAATTCTTTGTGTCTGTAGTTTTCAGACAGCATTTCTTCCTTATTATCCAGACTGAGAGGCCAGCTTCTTTAAATTGGCCTTAGGCTGAGAAGACATAGACTTGGCTTAGACTTAGAAGAGTTCTGCTGAGGCCAGTGCAGTTGCTCCAGATTTACACTTGTGCAAACATGAGCTGAAGTCAGCTCTTAAATAACTTAGATATATGTGCTCTTTTTTGAAGATTTCAGTGCTATTATAGTCTACATCTACACTAGGAATCTGGGAGCCTGTCCTTGGCCACATCTCAGGTCCTCACTAGAGCAAGACCTTGGCATTTATTGGCCTTTCTTCCCTCCTCTTCCTTGGAAGGGAAAGCTGAGGAACATGTGCAGGATGGACCTGAGGCACATTTCGACAGCTGCTTCTTTTGATGAAGAAACAGTGAAGACTCGAGGGCACAAGATGGCACTCACTCAGAAATGCAGCCATACAATGAAGGCTTGTGGTAAAAGTTAGTGTGAAGTGTAAGATCTATGAAGTGTAGAAAGCTTTGCTGTGTTTTCTTTAAAGCACATGCAGCAACTAGTCAACATCAGCTTTGTGAAAGCATTGAAGGTGAGAGAGGGAATTAGCCCACCCAAGTGCTGTCCTTCCTTTCTGAGCCTTGCAGTTTGACAATTCTTTGGTGACTGGTCTTTTACTGCAGAAAATTCCTCACCTGCTGTCACCTTACCCAGGGAACAAACAGTGCCTTTAAGTATAACTGCCTATTCCAAGCAATACAAGCAGTGCAGTCTCAGTGCAATTATGGACAAAACTTATGAAAACACAATTGGGAAGTTATTAATTTGTGTATAACCTCAGGTAGACCAAATAATTCAATCTCTGCATAAAAATGTATTCTGGGTTACCTGACTGGTTCAGGAAGGAACCTACCTGTTGACCACAGGTCATGCAGAGAGTTACGCAGCTTGCATCACAGAGTCATTCAGACTGGAAGACCTCTGGGGTAATCAAATCTGACCATGGATCCTACTCTACAAAGTTCACCCCTAACCCATATCCCCAAGAACCACAGGTAAATGACCTTTAAACGTATCTGGGGTTGGTGAATGAACCACCTCCATGGGCAACCTATGCCTGACCACTCTTTCTGTGAAATGTTTTTTTTTCTTCATAATGTCCAATCCAACCCTTCCCTCTTGCCATTTAAGACCATTTCCTCTTATTCTGTCGCTAATTACCTGTGAGAAGAAGCCAGCACCAACCTCTCCACAATGTCCTTTCAGGTAGTTCCCTGCAGGAACAAGAGATCTTGGCAAGTTACGGGGAAAGAAAAATGGAAACATAAGGGTGAAATACGAGCACATAGATTGTCTATGAGAAGGAATATTTCCATGCCTCATCACATGAAAAGTAGAGGTGAGGGTAACTCCACTTCCACAGTCCCATAGTAGGAAAATTAGCAAGTCTGTCTTTCAAGTGATTGTCTCAGTGATGTTATGTATTGATTTCTCTCCCCACCTCTCAAATACAAGACACTTCAGGAGAATGTAACTTAGAATCATAGAATGGTTTAGGTTGGAAGAGACCTCAAAGATCATCCAGTTCCAACTCCCCGTCACAGGCAGGGACACCTCCCACTACATCAGGTCACTGAAGACCTCATCCAGCCTGGCCTTGAACACATCC
>VWZI01012947.1:1878-13253 GCA_013396835.1 Psilopogon haemacephalus | reverse complement strand
GGGGGGGGGCAGGTCACTGCAAACCCACTACAAACTAGCAGCATGAAGTACACATCTGCTAAGATATATCGCAAGATGTCTGCCTGCACCTACTGGAGCAGCCTGCATCTGCTGAAGATGAGCAAGCCCTGAAGGCAACACAGATTGTTGAAAGTCAAGAACAAGTCAGAAACTGTCTGCACCCCCCTCCTTCTTCACCCAGCAACCTGTGGAGCCTGGGGTGAATCAAGTCTCAGGCACAGCCAGCAGCCAGAAACCCTGCAATTGTTCTGGGTACTTTGAATTTATTGATAAGCCTGCAAGAGGGGAAAAGTAATACTTGTGAGTAAACTTAAGTTTGCATATTACCTAGATTCTGCCCTAAGCCTAAAGGGGGCCTGAGTTCCATCTAATGGCCAAGCAGTACTATTGACCTCAAGAGATCTTCTAGTGTTAATGAAGTTAAAATTGAATTAATTGTTTATGCATATTGATAGATACTTCTAGATCTAGATATTGTTTATGTAATAGTTTCATAACTGCGACAATCGAACCTGTTCAATATTAGAAATAAGTAGTTGGGGGTGGAAAAGTTTGGATATTGGAAATTAATAAATAATATTCATTTACAAAAATCTTAACATATTAATTAATAATAACCCCCCCCCCTCCCCCAACATGGAGCAGGAGCTGGAGGAGCTACTGGGGCTAGAACAGAAGCTGCCACAGGATCTGCCACAGTACCATCTGCTGGCAGTGCACCAGGTCCAGCAGGTTGTGCAGGGATAGGTAGCTGCACTGCAGCATTAGCTGGTTGAGCTGCACCAGCTGGTGAAGCATTTACCCCAAACAGAGATGATTGTACACTCACTGGCTGATGTAGGGGCTGTAAAGTGCTTGCTCTCACATCTACATCAGCAGAATCATGCTTCTCTGAACTAAGTTCTTCAATATGTCTCCCCCAATCTTTTCCCTTTTTCTACACTGCTGCCACCTGGATCACTTCAGTACTGGCTATCTCAACACAAGTGCTCCCTTATCAGGACTGTGCCACTTTTTACTAAGGCATTTGTTAGAATTATCACCGCTGCCGCCAATGTGACTACCACTGTTTGAAGGCTCAGTGGGGTACATGGACCACTGCCACTGCACCCAGATGCAAGACCAATACAATGAGAACACTTGCCACAGTTAGCACTGGGTACTCTGGTTGGTTTGGGCTGCCTATCTACAGCCAGACTGCTTGTGAAAGCTAGGAACTCATGATAACTATCTGCATCCGCAACCTGTGCAGGCATGTTGTCACTGCTGGGGTACTCGGGACAAGATGGTAAAAGAGAAGACCATTGCCCCAGGCTCCATAGAGATTCTGTCTGGATCAGTCACTCCACAGTGCCATGAGCACTAGGAGTGGCACCACTGTCCAGAACAGTGGCTGCATCTGTGCTCCCTACACCTGCCCCGTTACTCACCACCATGCTGAAGCTCAATATGACCTGCATCAGAGCCATCACCTTGTGCCAATAGCCATTCAAAGTCACTTTCTCCAGCCCACTTCACTTATCATGCCACTGCAGGAGACATGGAGTTAAACTACCCGAACATGCTCTAGACCTGCACTGGGCTATAGCACATGCACAGGTTGTTCCTATAAACACATTTAGACATACCAAAATAATCAACCAACATGCCCAGCCCTTGAAGTCATCATCTGACCACTGGAAGTCAGGCAAAGTCATAGAGAGGTTTTTCAGGGAGTCTGGGGTAACCTGGAACCCCTCAAACCAGTCAGGCAAAGCCTTATCATGCTAGAAGGCAGAATTTCTCCCTTCCGAAGAAGCTGCTGACAGGCTAAACAGAGACCTTCCTGTTGCAGATCCCATTACCCTGAGAACTGGGGCAAGTAGTGCGAGCAAACACCAGTCTTCAATCAGCATTAGAGGTCTCTCAGATCTCATTTTTAGCTTCCAATCAAGTACTTCCTGAAAAGACTTTTTTTTTAATTTTGCCCCATATTTGGTTTAGCCAGTTTTATTTTTGTCCCAGTTTAGGCCACAAATTCACTCAGTACTGGAGGACAGAAATTATTCTTACCCCTTTCCAGGAGTAAAAATGAGGATACTGCACACTGACTGGAAGTTTAAAGAGAAATTCTATTCATAATAGAAAGAGAAATTCTATTAATACATACAAAAGGCAATCAGGTAGAATAGGTACAAAACCCACTAGGCCCAAACTGGCCTTTTAGAATCCTCCACCCCTTCCACTCTTGGTCAGACTGAGGGTAGGCTGAAATCTCACAGCTGGGCCTACATAGGAGAGTTCAGCCTTAGGTGCAAAGACTGAAGAAGGCATTCAGGAACTCTGCCTTCTCTTCAACTTCAATTATCAAAGCTGCCTCCTTGTTTAGCAGTGGCCTCACACCTTCCCTATTTTTCCTTTCCCTATTGATATATTTGAAGAAACCCTTCTTGTTATCTTTTACTTCCTTTGCCAGTTTCAGTTCCAAGAGGGCTTTGGCCTTCCTTGTTGCCTTCCTACATACCCTGACAACTTCTCTAGTTCTCCCAATTGACCAATACCTTCTTCCATGAATTATAAATTTCTTTCTTCCCCAAGATTTCCTTCAGGAGTTCCTCGCTCAGCCATGCAGGTCCCTAGCATGTCTACCTGATTTTTTACTCAGGGAAACACACCTAGCTTGGGATTGGAGGAAGTGGTCTTTAAAAATTAACCAACTTTCTTGGGCTCCTTTACCCTCCAGAGTCTTAGACCATGGGATTTCTGCAAGCATGTCTCTGAAGAGTCCAAAGTTAGCTGTCCAGGGTTGTATATCTACTTGTTGGCCTGACTCTACCCTGTAGAATACTAAACTCCACCGTGCTGTGATCACTGTCCCCAAGGCAGTTCCCAACCTTAATGTCCTCAACCAGTCTCTCTTTATTAATACAAGGTCCAGCAGTGAATCTCTCTTTGTTGGTTCCTCCCCTACCTAAATCAAGAAGTTATCATTGCTACACTGCAAAAGCCTGGCTGTGCCTGGCTGTGTGAGCTTCCCTGCAAATATCAGGGTGATTGAAGTCACCCATGAGTACCAAGGAGCTGACTCTAGAGGCTACTTCCAATTGACTGTAAAAGGCCTCATCAACATCTTCCTCTTGGTTTGGTGATCTGTAGTAGACATCTACAACAATTTCACCTCCTTTCCCACATTCCTTCATTCCCACAAGCTTTCAACCTGTTCTGCCTTCCCTCTTGAATAGGACTCAGCACATTTCAGTTGTTCTTGCACATAGAGAGCAGCTCCCCCACCTCATATTGCTGGTCTGTGCCTCCTGAACAGTTCCATGACAACATTCCAGTTGTGGGAGCTGTCCCATCATGTTTCAGTAATGACAATTATATCATAGTTATGCAGCCTCCTCCTTCTTATTTCCCATGCTCCATGCATTGGTATATAAGCATTTCAGGGGGCACTTAATCTATTGGCTTTCATTCTTGAAGTCTGATCATTTCCAGCCATTTCCGTAGCCACCAACCTAGAAGTAAGCTCTGTGTGTGCTGATTCCTTATTACTTGATCCCCGTGATTCATCTCTGTAAGATTTTAGGAATTCCTGTGTGTCCCCAGTATGCTGCAAGGTACTAGGCTGAAGGCTCTTATTAGCCTCCCACCCTAGCATGCTGTGACTCGGCTTCTACTCATTGCTAGCCCTGGATAAGATCCTGTATAAGGAGATTCCTGCTTCTTTCTTGCTTTTTTACACTACTGCTGTTCGTTTTCACTATTTGTTTGGATTTTTCAATGTATCTCTAATTGAATGTCATCAGTTAAATGGTACCTTCTCCCAGATACATCATCTAACTACTACACTATAGGCGCAGATATCCTTTTGTTTGAGTCACCCTGTTTTCATGCCTTTTGCAGTTTCTCAAACTGGTAGTTTTCTACAGTTTTTGATAGTTTGCATATTTTTAAATGATCTTTAGTAGTTCTTTCTATGAAAACTGATCACTGTTTCTCTCTTAGTATCTTCAGTCTACTAGGTTAGTTTCATAGAAGACTACTGGATGCTTTTTTTTCTCTTGTTTCATTTTGCCCCTCTATCCTGTTAATCTTAAGGTAGTTTGTTTCAATAGTACAATTTAGTAAGAAATATGACTAAACATAGCTCAAACACAGTTGATTAGGCTACCATTGGGTAACACATAAAGGAATATCTATAGCACAAAAACCTTTAAATTCTGGAGATGTCACAGATAAACTATGGGAGTGAATCTTACTCTCCATCAAGTACGTGTTTTCTAATATTTTTTTCAAGCATTTGACACATCTTATACATTGTGCTGTTTCTATAAACAAATGAGGTAGAAAACTGAGAAACTACTGGGTCTTTATTTTGGTTTATGGAGTTATTCTTTAAAAAATCTTATTCACGAAAGAATGCCACATACAGTTGTAAGACCAATTTCTTAACAACTGAAAATTGTATAGCCACCTGAAAAACAGTTTTAAAAGACTGTTTAATTTTTGAAAAAATGTTCTGTCCCCCAACATCTACATTTGACATGATCACTGGATCACAGAACATTAGAGGCTGAAAGGGAGCTCCAGAGATTATCGAGTCCAACTCCCCTGCCAAGGCAGGATTACCTAGAGTAGTTTGCACAGAAACACATCCAGGCAGGTTTTGAAAGTCTCTAGAAGAGATACCACAACCACTCTGGGCAGCCTGTTCCAGTGCTATGTCACCTTCACTGTAAGCAAGTTTCTTCTCATGTTGAGGTGAAACCATCTATATTCCAGTTTGTAGCCATTGCTGTTTGTCTTATTGCCTCTGGCCATCGAAAATAAACTGCCCCTCTCAACTTGACACACACTTCTCAGCTATTTATAGACATCGATCAGATCTCCTCTCAGTCTTCTCTTCTCCAGACTAAACAGCCCTAGGTATCTCAGTCTCTCTTCGTAGGGAAGATGCTCAAGTTCCCCAGTCATCCTTGTGGCCCTCCATTGGACTTTCTCCAGCAGATTCCTGCCTCTCTCGAGTTGGGGAACCCAAAATTTGGTTCAGTATTTCAGGTGTGGTCCACAAGGCCACATTGCTGTCCTGTGGAGAACTTTCTGGAAGATGCTTTGTGTATATATATAAGGGTTTTTTTCTTTCTTTCTTAGTTTTCCTCTTTATTTTTTCTTCTTGTGACTTGCTCTTCAGCCAAAACAGTGAGCCAGTGGAGATGTTTTGTTACTAGTCCAGGAAGAAATGACAAAGTGTTGGTCATGAAAAAGGTGGTTTCAATGCAAACAATACACTCAATTTTTTTGAAATTTTTGTTGGTTTTTTTTTTTAGCTCCCTTTTCCCCCGTCACCCTCTTTTCCTCTCCCATTTTCCCTCAACCTCACCCTCTTTTTATTTCCTTCCTCTCATCTCTATCTTCCTCTTTCCCTCAATCTCCCACCTTTTTGCTCCATCCCTTTCCTTTCCCCCATCTTCCTCTTTTACTCTCCAGATCTCTCCTTTCAGCACCACCATCCCTTCTCCAACATATCTGACCCTTTCCCACACCACACTGCATTTTCTCCATTATTCCCCCAAACCCAGATCACCTGTGTTCAGCAGGACTTTCCTCCCAAAGCAGGTGTGATGACTTTGCACCTCTTGCCCATTCCCTGTTCTGGTAGGGTATAAATCCTGCCCAAATTAGTTCAAACTCCTGCTCTTTCTTCCTCCTGTTGCAAGGTCTGGGAGTTTGAAGGTGAGCAGACAGTGAGGGTTTGGATGAAGAAAGCCCAGTGGCACATGAACAAGTTGGGTGTTTGTGCTGTCCCTCAAAGCATTAGGGTGGACCCCTGGGTGCAGGATTTTTAATTCATTGGCCAAAACAATGGACAATGATGCCTATTGGACAGTTTCACCCTTCAAAATAGTCTATTTAAGGAGGGTGATTTGGAGCCATTGCTTTCTTTTCCTGCTGTCCTCTGCTGGGACCAGACTTCTATTTACACCTCTTTCACGGCAGCCACGTGTTTGCAGCGTGCATTGCAGCCTACAGTACAGTGGCAAGGCAAACTCTTTCTCCTCATCTCCTTATTTTTCCAAGTTCTGAATGTTTAAGCCATTTAAACTGTTTAATTCAGTGTTTATAAATAATCTTTGTGCAACAACCTCTTAACAGAATCTCAGGGAATTTTCCCTGAAATCGTGATTATTAATAATAAAAAAAAAATATTCATCACCGCTTATACATAATCGTAACACTCCTTTTTATAATCTGCCCCAGGAAAGGCACAATCCTCAGGGTGTGGAGGGGCTATAGGTGGACTGGGCTGGATGGGCTCTAGGTGAGCATGGCTGGAGGGGCTTTAGCTGGGTTGTGTTGAAGGGTATCTAGGTGGGTGCAGTTGGAAGGGCCATAGGTGGATGTGATTGGAGGGGATTTAGGTGGGCTGAGTTGCAGGGGCCTTAAGTGGGCATGGTGGGAGGCACCTTATCTGGCCTAGGCTGAAGGGGCCTGAAGTGGGCGCAGTTGCAGGGGCATTAACTGGGTATGGTTGCAGGGGTTGGAAGTGATTTAGTTGGGTGCAGTTGGAGGGTTTCTACTGAGTGATATAAAGGGTTGGATTGTGCTGGTTCAATTTAAATTGGAATATTTTAAAGAGAGAAATTAGATTATTGGCTGTGAAAATGGAATGGAACAGAATGGAATAAGCCAGGTTGGAAGAGAACTCCAAGATCATCCAGTCCAACCTATCACCCAACCCTATCTAATGGCACTAAGTTCCCCATCCAGGCTTTTCTTGAACACCTCCAGGGATGGTGACTTTACCACCTGCCTGGGTAGCCCGTTCCAATGGCAAATCACTCTCTCTGTGAAGAACTTCTTCCTAATATCTAGACTATACCTTACCCGGCATGACTTGAGATTGTGTCCCCTTGTTCTGTTGCTGGTTGCCTGGGAGAAGAGATCAACCCCCACCTGGCTACAACCTCCCTTTAGGTATTTGTGGACAGCAATGATGTCACCCCTGAGCTTCCTTCAGTCTAAACAACCCCAGGTCCCTCAGACTCTCCTCACAAGGCTCCAGGCCCCTCACCAGCTTTGTCACCCTTCTCTGGATATGTTCCAGCACCTCAATATCTCTCTTGAATTCAGGGGACCAGAAATGGACACTACTCAAGGTGTGGCCTGGCCACTGCCAAGTATAGGGGAAGGATAACCTCCCTTGTCCTGCTGGCCACACTATTCCTGATACAGGCCACGATGCCATTGGCTCTCCTGGACACCGGGGCACACTGATGGCTCACGTTCAGCCTAGTATCTACCAGCACCTCCAGATCCCTCTCTGCCTGGCTGCTCTCCAGCCACTCTGTCCCCACCCTGTAATGCTGCCTGGGGTAGTTGTGGCCAAAGTGCAGAACCCTACACTTAGCCTTGTAATATCTTATCCTGTTGGCCTCTGCCCACCCATCCAGCCTGTCCAGGTCCCTCAGCAAGGCCCTCCTACCCTCCAACAGATCGAAACCTGCTCTTAACTTGGTGTCATCCACTTGTCCAGGTCATCAATGATGATATTGAACAGGATTGGGCTCAGCACTGATCCCTGTGGTACACTACTAGTGACTGGTCACCAACTGCATGTGGCACCATTCATCATCACTCTCTGGGCCCAGCCAGTCAGCCAGTTCTTGACCCATTTTAGAGTGGATCTGTCCAAGCCACAAGCAGCCAGCTTTGCCAGGAGCTTGTTGTAGCTGATGGTGTCTAAAGCTTTGCTGAAGTCCAGGTACACTAAATTCACAGCCGTCCCCACATTCACCAGGCAGGTAACCTGATCATAAAAGGCAATCAAGTTGGTCAGGCAGGACCTGCCCTTCCTAAACCCATGTTGGCTGGGCCTGATGCCTTGGCCATCCTGTAGGTGCCCTGTGGTTGCTCTCAAGATGACCTGTTCCATAACTTTAGCTGGCAGTGAGGTTAGGCTGACAGGTCTGGAATTTCCTGGTTTCTCCTTCTGGCCCTTCTTGTGGATGGGCACCACACTGGCCAGCTTCCAGTCATTAGGGACCTCTCCAGTGAGCCAATACTGTTGATAGATGATAGAGAGCATTTTCGCCAACTCATCTACCAGCTCTCTCATCACCCTAGAATGGATCCCATCTATTCCCATGGACTTATGAGGATCCAAGTGCCTCAGGAGGTCTCTTACTGCTTCCTTTTGGATTACAGGGCGACTATACTGGTCTCTGGCTCTATCTGCCTGTTCAGGAGGCCAGTTGTCCTGAAGACAATCTGTCCCACTATTGAAGAATGAAGCAAAGAAGGTGTTGAGTACTGCTGCCTTTTTCTCATCTTTTGTTACTATATACCCTTCCGCATCCAATAAAGAGTGGAGACTGTCCTTGCCCCTTCTTTTGCCATTAATATATTTATAGAAACATTTTTTCCCCTTTACAGCAGTGGCCAGTCTAAATTCTGAGTGGGCAGTGGAGAGACGAGATGCTACTTGATGCAAGTAAAGTGTCCGTTTAATGCGTGCAAAGCATCAGCTTATATATTCTAAAAATCAATACTTTCACATTGTGTCTAATAATAATTTGTTAGTGTGACTGTGTGCAGGGAGTGATTGGCTAGTAATATGTTATCAGGATGCAACGCCTTATTCAGGCAACACTTACGTTTCTTTTTCTTGACACTGCTTAACTCCTAGACGCTCATTATCTCTAACACAAACATCTGCCAAGTCTCTGCTCTTTGTGTCTTTTCAGACCTTCTCATTATCTGCGCCCTAGCAGTTGCTCAGTTGCATTCTGTACCCATGGCTTTCATCCCACTAAATTCAAAACATTCTCCATGCACCAGTCTCTCAGTACTCTGAACAAAACCTAAAATAGCATTTCCTACTGTCCTGGAAGGGCATAAATCCTGCCCAACTTCTGTTCTTTCCTCCCCCTGTTGTAAGGCCCAGGGGTAGCAGGTGAACAGTGTGACTTTGAACTAAAAAGCCCCATGCCACATGAATAAGCCACATGAACAAGTCAGGTAATCTGTACTGTCCCTCAAAGTGTTAGGGTTAATCCCTGGGTGCAGGGCTTTGAATGTATTGGCCAGACAATGGACTCTAATTGCCTATTGGCCAGTTCCACCCTTCAAAATGGGATATTTAAGGGAAAGCAATCAGCCATTGGCTCTCTCTCCCACCGCCACCTCTGTGGGGAACTAATGTCTTTGCACCTCATTCACAGCGGCCACGTGTTTGCAGCGTGCATTGCGGCATTATAGCGAATTGCAGCAGCAACAAAGGCAAAACCCCTTATTTTCTCCTTTCCTCAGGACAAGTTCTTTTACCTATCGCGTTTCGTGAGTATTTTTAGATGCGGTTAGGATTTCCTTTGTTATTAGGCTCCCCTGTTTTCTAAATTCTAACTGTTTAAACTGTTTAATTCAGTATTTGTAAGCGATTTTGTGTAACTATCTTGTCGACCGAACATCCAAACAAACCCCAGGAAAATATTCCCGAAAAATTGTGATTATTAACAATAATAAAAATTAATAATTACAACACCTACATTTCTCCCTTTCTGTTGTGTAAACAGAACTCTCCTTACTGAGTCTTCCATTAACCTCTGCAGACATTGCAATATACATGGCAAAAATGCCATCATTATAACAAAAATAGCAAGCACATACACAGTGGTTTTTACTAAACTTCTAAGCCATCCTGTCAATCCCCATCCTCCAAAAAGTTTATCTAATCAATCTCACCTGTCTTCTTCTTGGAGCTTTGATAGACCATTTTTCAGTTGTTGAATACTAGTATGTACAGATTCTGAGTGGCCAGACAGATTCATACAACACATACCTTCAGAATGCTCACATCCATGTCCTTTTGCTAAAAGCAAAAAATCTATAGCAGCCTTATTTTGCAAAGTAACATGCCTAACACCGTCAACATCTAATAATATTCCTGTTAAAGCCTTACTTGTAGCATTAGTTTGTTTAGCAAGCCACTCTTCCAGACACTGTCTTGGTACAAAGAAGAGCAACAAGGAATCTTTGGCTAAAAGACCAAAACTCTAGTCTATCAGCACAATTAGGAGTATATCCATGTATGCTGTGTTTACCTCTAACTCTGTGTGAAAAGAGATGCTGTAAAATTGTAGTTGTGTTTGGGATTAACAAAGAGAGGTACCCTAAGCTACAGGGACCTCGTTTTATATGCAAGGGGATAGCAGTCCAAGCCCTGTCCCCACTAAAATGTTGAATTATCAGAGGATTTTCATCTAGTAATGAGCAATTTTAAAAATTTGAAATATATAAATCTCTCTGTAACCACTCCCCCGGGCTAGCCTTTCTGTCTAGCCAGGCCTATTCCGCTTTTTTTTTCTTTATTTTTAAAAGTCAACAGTGTCAAGTTAGCATAATCAGGTGTATTGCCTATGCTGCAGTATTACAAGAAATATTTCTCTTGTAAAGTGATCATCTAATACATGCTGTGTAGGTTGGTTTGCTGTCTGTTTTAATTTCTTCCTGCACTTTCTTGATTGCAATGTAACTCAACTGCATAGGTATGATGGTACCATCATACCTATGGTACCTTTCAATAATTGCAGTGGTCTGTAGTAAGGCATCTCCTAGAAGCATCACTTTTCTCTATGCATCTGCTATAGCAAGCTGGTAACTATTCTAACATGCTGCAAGTGAAATCTCAGCGTAAGTGTGAAAACTGAATCCCACAATCTTTCAATCTTTGCCATATAAATTTGCTGATATGTTGTACCAAAAAAAAGTGAATTTGACTCTGTCCCACATGACACCCTGGTCACCAAACTGGAAAAACATGGACTTGATGGGTGGACGACTTGCTGGATAAGGAGTTGGCTGGATGGTCGCACGCAGAGAGTGGTGATCAACGGCACAATGTCCACCTGGAGACCAGTGACAAGTGGCATCCCTCAAGGGTCAGTGCTGGGACCAGTGCTGTTTAACATCTTTGTCAGCGACATGGACAGAGGAATCGAGTGCACCCTCAGCAAGTTTGCAGATGACACCAAGCTGTGTGGCACAGTCGACTTGCTGGAGGGCAGGGATGCCATCCAGAGGGACCTGGAGAGGCTGGAGAGGTATGCCTAGGCTAACCTCATGAAATTTAACAAGGCCAAGTGTAAGGTCCTGCACCTGGGTCACTGCAATCCCAAGCACAAATACAGGCTGGGTGGTGAGTGGCTGGAGAGCAGCTCTGAGGAAAAGGACCTGGGGGTCTGGGTGGATGAGAAGCTCAACATGAGCCTGCAGTGTGCACACACGGCTCAGACAGCCAAGCGTGTCCTGGGCTGCATTAAGAGAGGCATTACCAGCAGGGCAAGGGAGGTGATTCTCCCCCTTTACTCTGCTCT
>VWZI01012943.1:0-11858 GCA_013396835.1 Psilopogon haemacephalus | reverse complement strand
GGTGGTGAGATAAGATTGGGGAAGGAGGAAAAGGTGGTAGGGGGTGGTTGGTTACCCCTCTTGGGGATCTGGGTCTCTAGGAGGGCTGTGGTGTTTCTGTATTACCTTTTCACTATATATATCTGTAAATATCTGTTATACATTGTAAATATCTGCTTGTATATTGTGCATTGCTGTAAATATAAAGCTTCATTTATCAACTTCCTGAGTCCTAGCCAGGGTTTATAAGAGGTGGAAGGGGCAGGTAACTGCTTAAACCACTACAAAACCCCAAAGTCCTTTACCCCTTCAGGATCCCCTTGACCACTTCCCACCCAGCTCAGCAATTTAATTTGTATTTGCAACCACACTGCCATCCCATCCAGCCAACCACTACAGGGGTGACAGAGAGAAATGACAACAGAATGAGCAAAAACTGCTGACCAATGAATAAGGCAAAAGGCCCAGGGAAAAAAAAAACCAGAAAGGAAGCTGCTGGGTTAGTAATAAACCCAGACTTGATTCGACGGCATCTGCTCTTTCCCATAAGCAGTGAAATAACCCCCTAATAAACATTTTTAATGTATATTTAATGTCTATTATCTGTGTCATTTATGTGACAACAACCCAAGCTTGCAGAAAAGAGACTGCCTCCTCCTTCAGCAATCTCTGTCCTCATTTTGCACCTCTAGGATACCGCTGAAACGAAGAGAACAAACACCCACATGCATTTCTATTCTTTCGTAGCCTGTACTGTGAGGTTTTTGGTACAAGTGGTGCTGCTAGAGCACTGCAACCAGCTCCCTTTATCAGCCACGACCAAAGACAACTTACTACACTACCAGCCACAGTAGGAACATTTAATTCTTTATTGAGATAAGCCACATAAAGAGACGTTTAGCAACGTTTTGCCAACAGAAAGCATTTTGCAGAGTGGCTGTTCAATAACGTTTTGAAGGGAGAAAAGTGATTTTGTGAACACGGGCTCCTGCTGCAGGGTTTTTTGGGGTTTTTTTGTTTCGTTACTTGTGCTTCGGATCTGTAGCTATTTAGCGTCTCGTGAAATCTCTTCACTGGGATACGGTTTCTTAATGTCCAAACTGAAAATGATTACAGTGTGATGATGCACGAAATATTTAGAAAATAGAAAAATTCATTTCTCTGCGTTACCATTCTATTGCTTTGCAAACAAAAATTTCCAAGTCACTAGGTCGGGACACGCATGTTAAAATCATCTAGGGTCAGCTGGAGCAATTTACAAGCTCCGGTGGCTCAGAATTTCATATTTTTTAGAAAATATGGCATGTGTTTGTATCAGCAAGTTTCATCCGTCATTATCCATCTCCCTCCTACACCTTCCTAGTACAAAATCTCTTTCTGCTTGCTGACAGAATACTAATTTGGCTTTATTTAAATGCTAAAGCAGCACAGTCCAGCTAGCTCGTTTAAAATATGTGCAAAGCTGTGAAACAATTGACAAGCGCCATGAAGAGTGTCTACCGTAAGATCTGCATGGAATTAGTTCTCAGATTTCTCAATAGAAAACTGAAAAGCCAAAGCCCCACACGTATCTCATAAAGTCAGGGAAGAGAAAAGGGTAATATTTACCTAGCAGCTCACCAGATAAAACCTACCAGCACTTCCTCATGGAAAGGGTGATGAGGCACTGGAATGGACTGCTCATGGAGGTGGTGGAGTCACCATCCCTGAAGGTCTCTAGGAAAAGACTGGATGCAGCACTTGGTGGCATGGTCTAGCTGATGTCATGGGTTTAGGTCATAGGCTGGACTTTATCTCAGAGTTCTTTTCCAGCTTCAAAGACCAGCAACAGAATGAGGGGACACAGTCTCAAGTTGTGCTGAGGGAGGTATAGGCTGGATATTAGGAAGAAGTTCTTCCCAGAGAGAGTGATTGGCAATGGAATGGGCTGCCCAGGGAGGTGGTGGAGTCACCATCCCTGTAGGTGTTGAAGAAAGGACTGTATGGGGCACTTAGTGCCATGGTCTAGTTGATTGGCTAGGGCTGGGTGATAGGTTGGACTGGGTGATCTTGGAGGTCTCTTCCACCCTGGCTTATTCTTTTCTTTTCTTTTCTTTTCTTTTCTTTTCTTTTCTTTTCTTTTCTTTTCTTTTCTTTTCCATTCTATTCTATTCCATTCCATTCCATTCCATTCCATTCTATTCTATTCTATTCCATTCCATTCTATTCCATTCTATTCTACTGTACAAAAGGCCTGGTGATGTATATCCAGAATACATGCACATATATCCACATATAGGCTTCTGTTACTGCAAGAGCAGTCACTCAGTCTTGTAACTGCAGCCACATTTTTGCTCTGTGTGCAGTAAGGAAAAGTGCACTAACAAAGCCTGCATCAAACATAAATGAGGGCAAGAGGAATTTCCACATATGAGTAGTAGAACCCCCGTAAACATAGAGTGCTCTGTGGACAAGACCTGGGTTGGTTTCCCTTCTACTGACCTGTGCTGACACAACTCCCAGACCGCTCTCCTCATAATCCCACTTTTTAGGCTCTCAGGTAGAGACAGGACTAGGGTGAATGGAGCAAAGCTGGAGGTGGGGAGATTCAGATTGGATGATAGGAGGAAGTTCTCCACTGTGAGAGTGGTGAGAGCTTGGAATGGGTTGCCCAGTGGGGTGGTTGGGGCCACTTCCCTAGAGGTGTTTGCAGCCAGGCTGGATGAGGCTGTGGGCAGCCTGATCTAGGGTAGGGTGTCCCTGGGCATGGCAGGGGGGTTGGAGCTAGATGATCCTTGTGGTCCCTTCCAACCCTGACTGATTCTCTGATTCTATAAAGACGTAGTTTTAAGGTATAAAATAGAGAGCATAACAAAACTTGATTGGTTAAATTGATTCCAAATACTTGGGTGTGCAGGGCTGTGGAAACTGCATGTAGAGTTTCACTAAATACACAAACCTTCACGTAAAGATGTGTGATGTGTGTTACCATTGCATTCCAAACAGCTTCTTTGTAATTAAAGCCTTGAGTGACCTGTTCAGTGGGAGGTGTCCCTGCCTATGGCAGGGGGGTTGGAATTAGATGATCTTTGAGGTTCCTTCCAACCTCTGAAGTTCTGTGATTGCTGTACGCACGCAAGAGAAAGCAGAAAAGAAAAAAAATGTGCAAGGGACCCCTCATACCCCTGCAGAAGAGCTCACCACAACACACACCTGAGAAACAACCGACCCCTGGGTTTGATCAGCACCAAAATTAGCTTCGTGTCAGCGCAAACTGGGAGCTAAGCCTCTCTCACTGAGACTCACACAGTCTATTTCAAGTTTGAAATCACGGCATCTTAGCTTCCCCCACCAAGTGAAAACGCAGGCACAAGCTACTGTGCTAAAATGTTCCTCACGACGGCAGAGAAGGTACACGGGCAACTGAGACAGCAAAACCTGTTAAAATTGACAAGTGAGATTAAGAGGACAAGAAAGCAACCTCCCCCCTCCTTTCTTCTATAGAATCCTAGAATGGTTTAGGTTGGAAGAGACCTCAAAGATCATCCAGTTCCAACCTCCCTGTGCCATAGGCAGGGACACCTCCCACTAGATCAGGACACTCAAGACCTCATCCAGCCTGGCCTTGAACACATCCAGGGAGGGAGCAGACAAAACCTCCCTGGGCAACCTGTTCCAGTGCCTCACCACCCTCACTGTGAAGAATTTCTTCCTAACATCCCGCTCAAATCTCCCCATATAAACTCAGATCTTCCCTATATAAACTCTTTAATTCTCAAAAGGTTAAAAAAAAAAAAAAAAAAGAAACCAAAACCTGCAGAGATTTATCAGCAAGAAAGTCACCAGTAAAAAAAAAATAATTAGTTTCAGAAGGTCAAAATAACTTTCCTTGTGCAGATTGCAGGAAGGCAGCAATCCTCATTGGACACATCCACGTTTCCAGGTATAAATATCTCATTTACAGCTCAGTGCTTTAAAAGAAGTGGAGAGACAGAAAAACCCGACCGTAATTCTAAACCTCGCTCTGCGCAACACGACCGACACAGGATGGAGTTAAGGAGCTGACCCACATACTGCAAAATAGGATCCAAAATTAAATGAGGGGAATGCACATCATTATTTCAACTTAGCTAAAAGAAGTTGCACAGCTAAAGTCTCTGGGCAGCAAACTGAAAAGTTATCTGCGAGCTGCAGATTATTACGCACCCAGTGAACACACAACACTGAAATCATTTTTGCTCTGTTCGTGGCATAGAATTTCCTGTGCGTTTTCAGGCTGGATAAATGGTCAGGAAAATAATTCTGTAGGTCAGGCATTTCATTAACTGAAATATTAGCAACAAAATCCTCCAAGCAGAACACAAATACCTTCTTGTTGTTGTTGCATGCCCTTGCCCATGGACCTATGTATTTGTCCAGGGGCAGCAGAACCCTCAGAATCCTTCGCTTCTTGCCAGAAGTAAGGTCCTGCACCTTGGTCGCTGCAATCCCAGGCACAAATACAGGCTGAAGGGTGAGTGGCTGGAGAGCAGCTCTGAGGAAAAGGACCTGGGGGTCTGGGTGGATGAGAAGCTCAACATGAGCCTGCAGTGTGCACACACAGCCCAGACAGCAACTGTGTGCTGGGCTGCAGCAAGAGAAGCATTGCCAGCAGGGCAAGGGAGGGGATTCTGCCCCTCTACTCTGCTCTTGTCAGACCCCACCTGGAGTACTGTGTGCAGTTCTGGAGCCCCCAGCACAAGAAGGACATGGAACTGCTGGAGAGAGTCCAGAGGAGGGCCACAAAGATGATCAGAGGGCTGGAGCACCTCTGCTATGAGGACAGGCTGAGAGAGTTGGGGCTTTTCAGCCTGGAGAAGAGAAGGCTTCCAGGAGACCTTATAGCAGCCTACCAGTATCTTAAGGGGCCCTACAGGAGGGCTGGGGAGGGACTGTTCACAAGGTCTTGTAATGACAGGACAAGGGGGAATGGGTTCAAATTGTTGGGGGGGAGATTTGAACGGGATGTTAGGAAGAAATTCTTCACAGTGAGGGTGGTGAGGCATTGGAACAGGTTGCCCAGGGAGGTTGTGTCTGCTCCCACCCTGGATGTGTTCAAGGCCAGGCTGGATGAGGTTTGAGCGACCTAATCTAGTGGGAGGTGTCCCTGCCTATGGCACAGGGGGGTTGGAACTGGATGAGGTCCTTTCCAACCTAAACCATTCTATGATTCTATAAGTAGCAGGGTGTTAGACATCTGGAGCTGCAAAACCTAAATTCCCTCTTGGAATTGCTCATGTCTAGCTCCCAGCTAACACTTTACCTTTTGTCTATATTTACATTTAAGTAATTGGACCAAGGTGCCTTATTCCCAAAAGAACTTTTGATTTGCTTTGCTTTGATTTCTAACTGTACACTGAATATCATTTTAACACTGTTTAATAACTTAATCAAGCTTACATACATTAGGACTTGGATAAGACCTGAAATGTTTTCCACGAGTTTATAAATTACCTGCCTACAATGGTCTTATTGCTCTCTACAATTACCTAAAAGGAGGTTGTAGCCAAGCAGGGGGTTGATCTCTTCTCCCAGGCACCCAGTGACAGAACAAGAGGACACAGCCTCAAATTGCACCAGGGCAGGTTTAGGCTGGATGTTAGGAAGAAGTTCTTGACAGAGAGAGTGACTGGCATTGGAATGGGCTGCCCAGGGAGGTGGTGGAGTCCCCATCCCTGGAGGTGTTTAAAAGGAGGCTGGATGAGGCACTTAGTGCCATGATTTAGTTAATTAGAAGGGTTAGGTGATAGGTCGGACTTGATGATCCTGGATGTCTTTTCCAACCTGGTTCATTCTGTGACCTAATGCCACTGAAAGACTCTTTCCAACACCATTTATTGGTGACAAGGGTGAGAACTGGGCCTTCTTGATGTCATTGACTGCAATGAAGCCAACGTCTCATCTGGCTAAGCTGTATTCCAATAAAGCAGGGATTACACTGCATTGCAGAACTGAAAACGATAGGTACAGTTAAAATGAAATGCTGGAATGAAAGCTGTGCAAAAATAGTTCAGCAGACCTACCCTACAAATGTATTCCATCTCATACCCGCTTACACTCACAGCCAGGAAAAAAAAAAAAAACCAACCCACAACCTAGGATTACTTTTGACTTCCATTCGAGAGATGGTGAGAGTAAGCAGATCCTGTTTATATTGTCTCTCAGCCTTGTGATTTCATGATGAGCCTCACCGTAGTCTATCTTGCTCCCAAACCCACAAACTTTGGAATCTCTGCTGTTCTTAGGAAGACAAATGCCCAAGTCCCATGACTGCACAGGAAGCTTTCAGTTATCACAAAGGTGGTGGTGATGAGAAAATGTAAAGCCCTCTAACTCTTAATTTTCCTATGACCTCAAACCCTGACATTGGCTGGATTTTCGTCATCTAGGTAACTGTTAATTAAAGTACAGCTGAAATTCCAAATCCTACACACAGGAACAGCCTGCATAAGCTGGGGCAGCCGTACTGTAAAGCACAGAATGTCAGGGGCTGGAAGAGATCTTAAAAGATCACAGGATGGTAGGGATTGAAAGGGACCCAAAGAGATCAAGTCCAACTCCCCTGCCAGAGAAGGGTCACTTATACCAGATCACACAGGAACACATCCAGGTGGGTTTTGAACATCTCCAGAGAGGGAGACTCCACAACCCACCTGGGCAGCCTGTTCCAGTCTTCTGTCACACTCACAGGGAAAAAAAATTCCTCATGTTTAAATGAAACTTCCTATGCTTCAGCTTCTATCCCTTGTCCTGTCATTGGGCGTCACCCAGCAGAGCCTGGCTCCAGCCTCCTGGTACTCGCTCTGCACATGTTGATAAAGATTGATGAGGTAACCTCTCAGTCTCCTCTTCTCCATGCTAAAGAGCTCAAATACTGCCAGCAGAGCCCTTGTAACACCTAAAATCAAGAAAGACAGCCTCCCAGGTGCTAAATTAGACTTGCAGGCAGCGTGCACACTGTAATTAGAAGAAACCTTCCATTGCCAAACTTAACATTTTTTTACCTTGTGGTCCCCAAGACAAAACCCACTACAGTACTTCGTTACCCTTCAATAAATCTTCAGCTTTTCACAGCACTGGATTATGAAAGGTTCCAACTCTCACTTAGTGAAAAGGAATGTCTAATCTCTCAAGGATGCAAAGAAAAGCCTGGACACAACTCGTGTGTAACCAAACTACTAAACTCAAAAACCACAGGCAGAGATGAATGGGAGAAGTTGTATGGGGACATCCCTCTTCAGCTGTGCTGTGTAAAGCACTCTGCTGAGACTCAGGTGTACAGCACTCTTGTCAGTGCTGCTAACACCCACTGCCAAGGCATGATGTTAGGAGGAAGTTCTTCACAGTGAGGGTGGTGAGACACTGGCATGGGTTGCCCAGGGAGGTTGTGTCTGCTCCCTCCCTGGAGGTGTTCAAGGCCAGGCTGGATGAGACCTTGAGCGACCTGTTCTAGCAGGAGGTGTCCCTGCCTATGGGACTGGCTGATCTTTGAGGTCTCTTCCAACCTAAACTACTCCACGATTTTATGTAAAGCTGTGGCAGATCTGGGGACAAATTGTAGCTTTGATATGTCTTTCCTTCCTCTTGACCCTACAAGGAACCTCTCCCAGGCAGTTGGTGTTGATGGTACAGAAAAGCCACACAGATCAGGTCATCCCAGCCACAATGTTAGGGACATACTACTACAGGATGCAGATGGCATCAGCTTTTTCTAACAGCATTGTCAACTCTCAGCCTTAACACCTGTGCTTTGCTACAGCAGAAGCCTACAAGGAGCTAAAGCAGCCCACATCTCAGGAAGAGTAAGGTCTGTGGGGGAATGATGGGAACCAGATGCATCCAGCTTAGTACCTCAGGCATCCAGGATTCCTGTCACTGCATGGCAAAGCACAGGAGAGAAGACAGAGACCAGTGACATCAAATGAAAAATGACTGTAAACTGAACATCAAATGAGTTTGGAACTTGAGAGAGCAGGGAGCAAAGTACACGTGCTCAGACACGGCCTCCTGGCTCACTAGATAAATAAGAATAGGGTTTAGCAGTATGATTTAAGAAGAAAATTATATGACACAGTATGTTTTATTTCACAGCATGCTAAAAAATGATTAGAGAAACGTGAAGAAGAGCAAAGGAACTTCCCCTTTAGCTTTGCTTTCAAATACAGCCATGCAACCCAGAAGCATTCTGACATGCTGCTGTATGCATTGCTTCCATGCCTATTAGAAAAAAATGAAACTTGAACCTACACATTTTTATCTCAGAGCACCAGCAGAAGGTTTTGTAGAGTGAGGGCTTATGAATGGTAAAACAGGAATTTAGCCTACTGAAAACACAGTCCAAGCTCAGAGGTCTATTCTCCTCTCACTGCCTTCCCATACTTCCAGCATTCAGGGAAATTACACAGAAGCACCAAGAGCAGAGCAGACTCCTGTGAAATGAGCTCACAAATGAAATTAGAGAGGGGCAGAGCAGTGAATAACTGAATCCCCTGAGCCAGAAGAACGCCACGCTGGGGTGTCACAGGAGGATATACAACATGTGCTATTGTGCACCCACATTTTCCGTGAACCTCTGTGATTTATGAACCTGACAAGCAATGCCATGAGTAGCCACAGGCTCTTCCTAACCTCCCTCCAGCTTATCAGCATGCTTCCACAGAGAACTGCCAAGGAGACTGACATGATGAAAATGCAGTGGTTTGGCTGCCTTTCAACCTCCTATATGCCCTGGAGACAGAAGGATTACTTATTATTAGCAATTATGAAATTTAATCCTCTAAACTCCATTGCATACGATCAAGTTTTATTGTACTCTAGTGAGTCTTAACATGCTATAAACATCAGATTACAAACCTTTTTTTTTTTTTTTTTTTTTTAAAGCATTGGCTTTAATTTTATATAAGAGTCAACTTTCCCTCTTGCTATGTAATTCCTTCATGCTGCACTGCTGAAAGAGTGTGGCTCTTAGAATGGTTTAGGTTGGAAGAGACTTCAAAGATCATCCAGTTCCAACCCCCCTGTGCCATAGGCAGGGGCACCTCCCACTAGATCAGGTCGCTCAAGACCTCATCTAGCCTGGCCTTGAACACCTCCAGGGAGGGAGCAGACACAACCTCCTGGGCAACCTGTTCCACTGTCTCACCACCCTCACTGTGAAGAACTTTCTCCTAACATCCCGTTCAAATCTCCCCTCTGCCAGTTTAAACCCATTCCCCCTCGTCCTGTCATTACAAGACCTTGTGAATAGTCCCTCCCCAGCCTTCCTGTAGGCCCCCTTCAGATACTGAAAGGCTACTATAAGGTCTCCTCAAAGCCTTCTCTTCTGCCTGCCCCAACTCTGCCTGTCCTCATAGCAGAGCTGCTGCAGCCCTCTGAGCATCTTCATGGCCCTCCTCTGGATTCTCTCCAACAGTTCCATGTCCTTCTTGTGATGGGGGCTCCACAAATGCACACAGTACTCTAGGTGGGGTCTGATGAGAGCAGAGAAAAGGGGGAGAGCCATTGTACAATATAAGTGCATGCTTGTATCAGTGAAGAGAAAAGAAAACCACTTGCCCCTTTTCTTTTTAACAAGCTAAACCCTGAAGCGTGCATGGATTAACTGATAAACTTAAGGCTGCAGATAAAACTTGGCACGCTAATAGGAATGAAAACTACATCTCCTAAAATCTTAATGCTGCATTTTAAGCCTTACTTGCTGCATCCACACAATCAGAACGGGTGAGGAAAAAAAAACCAACCCAACAAAAAAGGAGCTGTAAAAGGCAACCACCCTGCGTGCAGCTATGGCACTGTAAGAAGTGGTTCACAGTCCTCACTCTCTGCAAACCTAAAATCAGATGTTCCACATCATTTTCTTATCCTGCTCTTTGTTCTCATCAGCTAGCAGTGATATTTACAATAATAAAAAAAAAAAAAACAAAACAAGAAAAAATCACAACACACATTCTCCCAGGCTGCTGGCTGAAGTGAAAAATGATTATGGTTACATAAGTGACATTACATTTGCCGATCACAAATATAATGGGGAAGGAAAACGTTACGAAAATATGTACTCTTCGCTCAATCAATGGTTGGCAAACATTAATCTCTGTAAAACAGTAAAATGGCTGATTATTATTAAAAGGAGATGAGAAGGCAAAAGTGCATTTTTGAGCGCAGCGTCTCGGGCAGCCTCCATGCCAGGTGGAGGGCGAATTCATCTGCCTCTGCCTTCCCTACCCACTGCATAGCAACACAGACGCTGAGGAACCCTCTCCTACAAACCACAACCTTCTGCTAACTCATAGAATCAGTCAGGGTTGGAAGAGACCACAAAGATCATCTAGTTCCAACCCCCCTGCCATGCTCAGGGACACCCTACCCTACATCAGGCTGCCCACAGCCTCTGCCAGCCTGGCTGCAAACACCTCCAGGGATGTGACCCCAACCACCACCCTGGGCAACCTGTTCCAGGGTCTCACCACTCTCATGCTCAACAACTTCCTCCTCACATCCAACCTGAATCTCCCCACCTCCAGCTTTGCTCCGTTCCCCCTAGTCCTGTCACTACCTGATAGCCTAACTCCAGCTATCCTGTGCCACATGCCTTTTTCCCTGGGCAGAAGGCAAGAGTGCCAGGCAGCCCTGGACCTTCTCAGTCACATCGTTCTACCAGAGGGCACTTAGCACAGTGAGGAGAGTGCTATATGGAGCTGCTCACAGCCCTCACAGGAATTGATTTTACTGAAGCCATTCATCACACAGCGACTTACTGTAAGGAGGCATCTGGTGACTGACTGATGTGTGCCACCAGAAGCATAAGTAACATTTTCCTGTGGATTTTCTCTTAGTCTTTACAACCCTTCCCTTGAGTTAGACTCAGACTCCTCCTTCCTCTACGCCCTTTTCTCCTCCATGTTATTTCTGTCTTCCCCAATTCTCATCGTAATTTCAGCTTCCCACAACAGCTCTAGTACTCCTTAGCTGCACTTTTTCCCACCTCCTGCTCTGCAAGCCACAATGAGGATGTTTAAAGGGTTCCCTCTAGTCCCTTTCATGACAGTTGTGGCAACTTAATGCCTTTGAAACGAGCCATTCTTCCAGCTCCAATGCATAAACGGTTGGAGGGTTCAAAAGACTGACCACCTAGCTCCAAAATCCTCCTTCTTCAGGTTAAAAGAGGGCTGCAGCACCTCTGCTATGAGGACAGGCTGAGAGGGTTGGGGCTGTTCAGCCTGGAGAAGAGAAGGCTTCAAGGAGACCTTATAGTAACCTTCCAGTATCTGAAGACAGTCTACAGAAGGGCTGGGGAGGGACTATGCACAAGGTCTTGTAATGACAAGATGAAGGGGAATGGGTTCAAACTGGCACAGAGGAGATTTAAACGGGATGTTAGGAGGAAGTTCTTCGGAGTGAGGGTGGTGAGACACTGGAACAGGTTGCCCAGGGAGGTTGTGGCTGCTCCCTCCCTGGAGGTGTTCAAGGTCAGGCTGGATGAGGTCTTGAGAGACCTAATCCAGTGGGAGGTGTCCCTGCCTATGGCACAGGGGGGTTGGNTAGAATGAGACCCACTGAAATATTACTGTTGGAACTGGATGATCTTTGAGGTCCCTTCCAACCTAAACCGTTCTATGATTCTATAACTAGAATCAGACCTACTGAAATATTACTGTTGGAACTGGATGATCTTTGAGGTCCCTTCCAACCTAAACCATTCTATGATTCTATTATTAGAATGAGACCCACTGAAATATTACTGTTGGAACTGGTTGATCTTTGAGGTCACTTCCAACCTTAACCATTCTATGAAAAATCTTCCCCCCAAAGGAAAATTTAATGGAGTGCATCAGTGACCAAAAAAAATAAAAAAAAAAAAAAAA
>VWZI01012932.1:1320-52715 GCA_013396835.1 Psilopogon haemacephalus | reverse complement strand
TGCTCCAGCCCTCTGATCATCTTGGTGACCCTCCTCTAGAGCACTGTTATTAACCTCTGCTGCTAGCACTGTCATTAACCAAAGATAGGTTGAAGATTAATATGCCTTTCTTCTGCTCTTAATATGAAAATTAAGCAGCCTTCCTCTTAGATGACAGGAAGAGATAGAATCATAGAATCATTAAGACCTCTAAGATTATCAAGACCGACTGTCAACCCAACACCATTTGCCAAAGTGCCATGTCTACATGTTTTTTAAACACCTCCAGGGATGGTGACTCCACTGTTTCCCTTGGCAGCCTATTCCAATTCTTGTAAATGCTTAGAGCTGTTAAACTCTGTGGCTGTGCAGAATGGCCTAGATTGAGTTGACCAAAGGCTGATAGCTGCCTCTTATATGTGTGTGTCTGTTGAAGAGAAGTTTTTCAAAATTAAACAAAAAAGAGCATAATTTCACAACTTGAAGGAAGCTAATGACATGCAGTTATGCCTCTGGAGACTGCTCCCAAGCCTCTGCAGACAAAGAAAATGGCTTGCTCAGGTACTGTTTTTTACGCAGTGAAAGTTCCCATTGCCACTTTTCACATGCAGCTGGAACCACAGCCCTGTGGGATTTTATGTGTGCATTCATGTGCTTACTTTCAGGCACTTCATAAATCACATTTGAAAACTGCTTTTTTTTTCTCTCCTTGTCCTTGGTTTGGTTGTTGTTGGTTTGTTTGTTTGCTTTGCATGTGTTTTGTTTGTGTTTTAAAATAAACACGTCAACTAAGAGAAAAATCATACCTGGGATTGGTTCAGTCATCAGCCCTGAGGGTAGAGGGTTCCAGAGTTCAACCTATTTCTAAGTGTGTAGTAGCTGGAATGGTTGTATCAGCTACTTTTTTGGGCAAGGCTGAAGTTGCTTGATTATTAAAAATGATTCTTTATTATTTATGTCACCCATCTGAGGCTGCTCTACCTCTGCAGATGTGTCTTAAAGCAGGGAAGAAAAACACAGGCAGCACAGCCAGACTGCTTAAGTTTTATTGGAAAGCTCTGCTTTCATTGTGAGAACAGATTTTTACAACCAGCCTGCTCCGTCTGTCCTTGTTTTCCTTCCAGGAGCGCAAGAGGCTGGAGAGAACAAGAAGTGGGAAAGTGTGACTTTGAAATGCTGGGGGACTATGAAAAATAGCAGAAAGGAAAGCAAGAAAATCATAAAAAACACTGCATTGGGGGCCGACAAAGGAATGACACAGTCCTGAGAGTGTAGGAGGGCAGTAGAAGTTGCAGCTTCTCTTTTCTCAGGATATCTTTTGACTATTAGAATGAAGAGCCCTCCAGTTTTGTAGTCTTCACTAAAGAGGATGAATTGAAATCTAATTCCTTTTGAAGCCCAAAATCTGTCCTGATGGACAGATTAGAGTTTTATTTCTTCTTCCGTAATTTATATTATTTTCTACCATCCTTATGAGGTTAAAAACACATGGATGTGTTTTCACTCATTTCGTCTTTTAAAGCCTGCAATGGGATAGGCTGTACTTGTCTATGAGAGCAACTTAAAAAGGTCTAATTCATTTACTCAAAAGCTTTGCATTAGCCTTTGGTAGCTCACAGGGTGCTGGGAGATGTTATATGGAGAACGAGGGCTGGAACACCTCTCCTATGAAGAAAAGTTGAGAGAGTTAGGGGTTGTTCAGCTTGGAGAAGAGAAAGTGAGATTTTATTGCAGCCTTCAGTACTTAAAGGGGTCCTATGAGAAAGACAAGGATTGGGTTCTCAGCAGGGCCTCTTGCAATGGGACAATGGCTAATGTTTTTAAACAGAGATTTAGACTTGATATATGGAAGAAATTAGAGCAGTGAGGGAGTGGAACAGTTCACTGAGAGGTAGTAGATGCCCCACTCCTGGAAACATTCATAGTCAGGTTGGATGAGGCTTTGAGCAACCTGATAGAGGTGATGTCCCAGCTCACTGCAGGAGGCTTGAACTAGATGACCTTTAAAGCTCCCTTCCAACCCAAATAATTTTATGATTCTGTGAATCTATGAACTGAAGCCAGAATAGATGTAAAGCTTGATCCACATGATCACTTAGGTGCTTGTGTGCATCAGCAAGGAATCAGGTCCAAACACCAGTTCTCCTAGTTCCAGCTTGAAGGCTGGAGGAGCAAAATACCATGCTGTCTGCAATTTTTCTGCATCCATGAAATGGGTCCACTTGAAGCACCCAGTAGGTGTGCAGTCTTCTTTACCTAACAGATGGCTGTGTTGCCCAGGCTTTTGTTGCTGTTGCTTCTGAGAGTGCAGTAGTGTGGACTATTAGGGCTGTCCTTTCTCACCTGACTTGCAAAACTCAGTTCTGCCCATGTGGTGTTGAAGTTTTGCAACAGGATTCTGCCCTGTGACTTTGGGACTCAGGGCTGTGCAGCTGTTGAGCTTTCCCGGGAGGAGGAGGCAGCTTATTCAGTGGGACTCTCAGGTCCCTTCAGAGTGTGGAAATTATTAAGATCTCCTGCGGCTCAGCTGGGGCTTGGAAGTGCATCTCCTGTTTTCAGAGCTCCACTGACAGAGTTGCAGTAGGTTGTGTGTGCTTTTTTTTTTTGACGGAAAATGACTGTGACTGCTGGGCTTTGCTCCAAAGCCTGTGCTGTCAGTGTGACAAGAGGCTGCTGTGGGAGATGAGTCCTTCAGGGGTGCTCAGCTGAGCTGGTGGTGTTCCCAGGCATGCACTGTAGATGCTAACCTTAGATCTCATATAGGTCTAGGTGTGAAGAAATTTAGTGAGATGCCTGGGCAGGAAATCAGTATTATTTTTTGTGACTCATTTTGTTACTCTTAAGCACTTACTTCTCCCTGAAGTGAAATTTTGTTTGCCTGATTGCTGTGTCATGAATCCTGCCCAGAGTGAGAAATAAAATGAATGTTACGGAAAAGCCAGCAGAGCCCAAGTTGGTGCACCAAGGTTTTCGTTCTCTGCAGCAGGCACAACCCTTATGGCTTTTTCTTTGCTCTGGCTGATGGAGTAACACCAGCAACATCTTTTACTGCCAGTGGTCACAACTCTGACTCTCTCCTCTATCTGTTGTTGTGACTGCAGAGAATGGCTGGTGATGCTTGGTTGCATGAGGGAGAGTGAAGAAGATCTATTTGGACTAAATTTCTAGTACACAGTTTGTCATATTTGTAAGGACTTGAAAATCCAAATCACCTCTTCCAGTCCTTTGCTCACTGGATCTTTGGCTCATGTAGCCAGCCTGCACGGATGGCCATAATGTTAGCTCCTGATGGACAGATTAGAGTTTTCTTTCTTCTTCCGTAATTGATTTATTTTCTACCATCCTTATGAGGTTAAAAAGTGTTTTGGTAAGAGCTTTCGGTCAGCTGACAACATGATGCGTTGGAGATGTAATTTAGAGCTTATCAACTGCTGAGGAACGGAGATGGCCAAAGCTCAGAAGTCATATCAAGGTAAAGGGATTTGATGACTAAGTAAACAACTGAGATTGAATTAGTCTGGATTAAGTCTGGAAGGATCTGGGGATTTGGAGAAAGTGACTGGGAAACCAAGAATGATTTCTTATAGTACTGTGTCTATGGCTGGCCGACAACTTGAAGTTGCTAACTCAGACTGGGTTTGTCTTGTACACAAGCAGAGGTAAAAGCTTCAATAACTCTTGAGTCATGCAACAGTAAGCTTCTTTCAAGAGCTCATTAGTCACCAAGCGGGATGGACACTGGCCACTCCTTTGGTCAGGGGAAACTTCTGGCAATGTGCTTCCATGCTTTCCTTTCCATTAAGTGTTTTTCTAGTCACTAACTAACATTTTCCTGATGAAATTTGTCATAGCCCAGTACTTCTCATGTGTGCAAATGATGATAGAAAACACATTATTTCTTTCTTCTGTGTAGCAATCTTTGTGTTTTTGCCTATTTCCACGTCTGCCAGGTTCCTTAGTCTGCTGTTTCTGGTGACACTACTGATACGGACTTAGTGATTGTTCTTTCTCTTTTCTTTGGACTGTCTGCTGGTGGTCCAGGTTTCACTTCCAGCCAAAGGCTGCATACCAAGCACAGTACTCTAGCTGAGATCTTACTGCTGTTGAGCAAAAGGAAGAAGTTTAGGTTTTCTGGTCAGAGGTCCATCAGTCACTTGACGTCACTGCTTGATGTTCAGCCTTGTGATCTGCAAGACTGCTATGTGGAAAACTGATTTTCATTGAGCTTGCCTAGTGGATTGCTCCTGGCTGACTTCAATATCTTGTCCATGTCTCCTGCCACTCAAGACCATGTTGTATTCTCTCCCTCTATTGCAGTGCTTCCTAGTTTGGTATCATCTGAAAATGCAATAAACATTATCTATATTCCAGCATCCTGGTCACCATCCAGGTACTCTGTGTCTGGGAAAATGAAAATATTTTTGTTAGAAACAGATCTGGGACTGGCCTCTGCAAAACCTCACTTCATGTATCCTTTCACAGTGAAAAATGAATCACTGATAACTACGTCCTAAACACTTTTGCAGCTAGTTCTTGCCCTCGTAGCACACTGAGTTTCTGTAGTTTGGTTACGAGAAGGTCCTGAGAGACACTGTTCTTCCATGACACTGCTTATGTGGAGCCTTGCAATAGGGAGGGTTCAGATTAACAGCAAATTTATCCTGTGGTGAAGGCAAACCATAAATGAAATGACAGAGCACACAGTGATCACACTGAAGGCTACTGCTCTTTTCCCCCCCTCCCCTCCCTCATCCCTCATTTTCTGAGAAGTGGCACAGTTCTGTTTCTCAAGACCACACGGATTTGACTTTAATGCTGCAAGGCAAACAGTGCATCTTTCAGAATATTTCTTTTTGACCTTCATGCTAGAGGCACATGAATTCTTCCCTCTTCAAAACACCTTTCTGGGGACAGGGAAATACTGTGTAGAATGGGTGTTGGTGTTCCCACACCTTTCTGAATAGCTGCACAGTGGGAAATTAGCCTTGCCTGGAAAACAGATTTTACTTGTGGAATTGATAAATCCTGGTTCATGATGATATTTTCATAGATCAAAATATAGGAGTCAGGCTACTCAATAATAAGTGAGATCCAGCCAGGAAAGACTGTAGGATACTGCATATAAATAGGTGCTAAGTAGGAATATACTGTTAGAATATTTTTATAGTGCAACTGCATTAGCTGGGAGGAAGGCAAAAATTAATTCCTATTTCTAGAATGTTTCCATTGTGGATTTTGACTTCAGCTCATTTTTGATTAAACACTATTTGCACTGAGTATAAACCTGTGACTTTTTGTCTATGTCTCTGACTACTGCCACCAGCTGTATCTGTACTAGCAAACTGCACAGGTCCTAAGCACTGCCCTGCATTGTCCAAACTGTTTAATTGTTCTTACACTCCTTGCATTGGCTTTGGTTCCTGCGAAGTAGCCTGGTGACTCTTTCCCAGTGAGCAATATGAATGAAACTATGCTGTGTGGGAGGGTGCAATGGAGAAAGTTTAACCATATGGACACAAGCTGTGCTGTGCATATTGCCTAGAGGGTCAGAGAATGAGCCTTGACCTGTCTTTAGGAGCATAGACATAGCGACTGCAGCACCCTTGCCATTGTAATAAAAGGTACAAAATACTTAGATATAAATTTTCAATTGTTTGAAAAGTCTCTTTGCCCTTGTGTGTCCACCAGGGTTGTTTTTAAGTCCGAATGTTAATACTTGCATATAGGTATTCACACATGGGCATGGATACAGCACAACTAAGTGCAAAGCGCCTTGCATTGGCTGTGTTGGCAGTGCAGGGCTTGGCATGGGAACAGAGTGAGGATTAAAAACTAGGGAAGGGCAGCGTTCCTGTGTCTGCCTCTTACTACAAGAAAGACATTGATATTCTGGAGTGGGTTCAGAGAAGGACTTAAAGCTGATGAAGGGTCTGGAGAACAAGCCTTGTAGTGAGTGGCTGAGGGAACTGAGGTTGTTTAGTCGGGAGAATAGGAAGCTGAGGGTAGATCTTCTCACTCTCTACAGCAATCCCTGAAAGAAGATTGGTAGCAAGGTGGGTGCTGGTCTGTTATCCTAAGCAGCAAGTGACAGGATGAGAGGTAAATGGCCTCAAGTTGTACCAGGGGAGTTTTAGGTTTGCCTTTAGGAAAAATTTCTTCACTGAATGGATTGTCAAGCACTAGAACAGGCTGTCCAGAGGAGCAGTTGGGTCATCATCCCTGCATGTGTAGACGTGGTAATAAAGGGACATGGTTTAGTAGCAGACTTGGTAATTAATTTAGTGGTTTGACTCTATCATCCTGAAGATCTTTTCCAGCCTATATGGTTCTATGATTTTGTGTACTGGGAGAAAGGTGGCTTCTGGAGGACAGACCCAAAGCAAGACACGGAGTTTAAGTAATGTTTAATTTGGGGGAGTTTTTTAGAGATAGCAGGGTGGGACAGCAAGAGGGAAACCAGTTAGGGAAGTCAGGAGGACTGCATGATTATGTGGGGAAAAGCTGGGAGGGAACCAGAGAATTTTGGCAGAAAAGGAAGGAGCCACAGGAAATACTACCTTAGTGTGCAAATAAATAGAAGTAGCAATGCAGGAGCTGACAGTACAGGAGTGCAGGCCATGTTTGGAAAAACATGAGGTTAAGCAAACAGAAACAGAGTTGAAGATGCATGCTTTAATGTAATGGGAAACTCATTATACATACATTTAAATATCTTCTCCAGTGCAGCCATTGCTTTATAAAGGTCATATGTTCATTTACAGAGTTTAAAATCCAGAAGGGACCATGGGATCAACCAACATGATCTAATATATTATATTACATCATATTCAGTTGCTTTTATACTAAGCTCAGTGGACATATTCCCATCTTGGGCTTCAGACCAGATTTAGAGAACCTATAAGAAGGACAAGTCATCCATGGCAGTGATAGTAAAGATTAGTGACTGATCCTCACTGTTCAAGACTTGCACTGTGCCTCTAACTTGGGATGTGTCCAGCTAGTGGTTCTTGTTACGAGTCCTTCTGCTAGACAAGTGTTCCTGGAAGCTGGTAGTTTCTTTCTCTTAATACATCAGGTCAAGTCATCTTTCAAAGGCTCCATGTTAATATACTAAACAACATGTTCTTTCCATTTCCCAGCATAAAGCATTTTTTTTAGGTCTTAAATCACAGCACTGCCTCATCTCTGCTCCTTTTTTTTTTTTTTTAAGTTAAAACAAATGGATTGCCTGAATTATACATGATGTTCCCATTTCAGTCTCACTCATGACACATAGGTCACGTAACGTGGCCTGTCCCTAAAACACTCCTCCCTTTTCTGTCTTCAAATAACATGCCATGGTCAGAACACTGCACTGCATATTTTTTTGTCCACTGTCACCTCTGTGTGTTTTTCCAGTGCTGCTGTTCCCAAGGTACTGCAGCTCCTCCATCCTTTGACTTGACTCCTGTCCTGCTGCTGTACTGACTGATGTTTTGCTGCCATATCTATGTGGGCATGAGCAGACTGATACAGTCAAATCAAGCACGCTGTACCTAAATGCACCAAACCCTCTGTACCTAAATGCACCAAACAGATTTTCCAGTTGGAGGATATGTTCTGTATCTGAACAATTCAAGATTTATAACTTCCCCTGAGTTTTGTTCAGGACCAGATTTTTTCATCAGGTTGTTTGCCTAACTCCATCCTCAGATGTGTCTTTCTACCCTGACACAAAGTCAAACTATGTAGTGTAGCATCCTGCTCCCCGGTTGTTTTGCTTTAGTTCCTTAACATTAACTTTGCATTTATTACAATATATTTAGAGTCTGCTAGTTTTCTGATGTTGCAGTCCTCCAGATTGACATAAACTCTTTGATAATCTGTGAGTATGCTGAAACTAAGCCTGCCTCTACTGTGTGAGTTAAATTTTAAATGGTGGCAGTGCAGGGCATGCAAAATGTTGTTAAAGCCTAAAATTGCAACAAGCAGGGAATTTATGCGTGTGCTAATGTCAAAAGAGATGAATTAAAATGGTGAGTGATTGGTCAGTGAAGCATGAGGATAAGGAATGCACACACAAACTCAGAGACATTTTTAGAAAATCCAAATGTGGCTATTCAGGCAGTTAATAATGGTTCTGTCTGAAGGAAATTTGCATGTAGAGTAAATATGATGTGCAGAATCCCTTAAACATCTATTAATTGTTATGGCTTGTCTATAATAATGCATCTATTATTTCAGGCAAGTGATGATCATTTTGTCTCAGGCTCCAGAGAAAAAATAAGCTCTTCAGAGAGCTTTGAAAAATTAATCATCACTGCTTCCCCTAAAAGGAAGAATGGTTTTGAGATTAGGGCTTTAGAGGGGGGACTTAGAGGATCTGGTTTGTTTCCTAGCTCTGCCACAAAACTTCATACATCTTCAGATTGTATTTCAAAATATTTTATGTAGCAGCTTAGTAGCAATAGAACTAACCACACTTTCAAATGCAATAATTTTGTTAGGTACTAAGTCCTCTGTAAACTGCTTAGCAGCTATGGGAGTTCTGGAAAAGACTTAATGGATCTTATCTGTCCTTTAAAAAGGGAATAATCCCTTTGACCATTTTACTTTCATTTTCTTTCTTCCTTTCCGTGTTAATTGTGTGTGTTTTGGAGCAAGGAAACTCTTAAACTATATTTGTGTGGTTCCAGGGAATTGTAATATGAATCTTTTTTAGAAGTAATTTAGCCTAAAAAGAAAATACTGGGAAGAGCGGATGTTAGTAGTTTTCAGATACATAAAAGGTTGTGGTAGAGGTGGGGAGGACTTCTGGTTCTTAACCACCTTCCTGGAGAGGATAAGAACATAAACTATAGCAAAATAAATTAGAATTCTATGTTAAAAAAAATATGATAGTGGTGAAAAGAGGGAAGTTCTGGAAAAGTACTGGAGTCCACATCATCGTCATCATCCTTAAGAGCAAGCTAGATTGCATCCTGCCTTGGAACCAGAAAGTAGGCTAGATGACCCAAAAAGTCTTTTTTCAGCTCTATTACTCTATGACACTCAATTTTTAAATTTTTTTTTATTTTTCAGTTGCCTCAGACTGATGTAGTGACTTGCCCAAAACCGTGTAGTGTGTTGTTCAGATAGCCAGGGTTTGCTGCGCTTCTCCTCTGACTGTTTGCCAGTAGCTCTCTCTTTAGGCTTCTCTTCAGCAGTGCCAGAAGCTAACACTGCTCTTTCACTTTGAGGTATTTTTTTTCCTGAAGCACAACCCTCTGCCTTGAAACATGAGTTTTCCAACTGTGAAGGTGGTCGTTTGTTTTCACACAGAACTTCAGGCAGGACAGGAGAATGTGTTTGGTTTTTGGTGATGCTACCCACATGTGATTTTTGGCTGTTAGGCAGAGCGTGGAGTGGAAAGCCTTACTTTCCAGCTGGCTTCGCACTACAGCACAGCACTCCCTGCCAGATTTCTCAGGACAAATTAAATCAGCTCAGACACTGTCTTGTTCTCTCTTGTGCAAATAGGAAGGTATGAACATGTGTGCTGGGGGTCTTGCTTCTTACCAAAACTTCTTGAGTTGGGTGTTAATGAATGTTGATGAAAGGGCAGTGCTCACAGCACAGGGGCTGCACCTGTGCTGGGAAATAGAGCATGCCAAAACCTCTCTGGTCTTAGGGGTGAGAGGCACAGTGAGGTCTGCATCTAGCCAAATGTTTTCCCTTCAAAACAGGGCAGTCACACATATCCCAACTGCCTGAGGGCAACGATCCAGGCTATGGCCAGTCGTGACTGGGGAGAGTGCTGGCTGGCATGGGCCAAGTTTTTGTCAAGGACTATGTGAACATTTAAACAGTACAAATGATCATTTGCTAGTGCTTGGACCAATGCCCTGGGCCTCCTTAGTTTGCAAGGAGAAGTGTAGGTTGTGGACCTACAGCAGCAGTACCAGCAGACTGGTGAGCTCAGTGCTGAGAGGGCTATGCAGCTGAGCTCTCTAAGATTCTCCAGAGTTTCATCCTAGGCGAATGGCACATCACCCAGGTGAAGCCTGTACAATTAGTGACTCACACAAGAAATCTGGTGTTTGAACCTTCTTCAAAACTCATGACAAAAGCTCCCTGCATTGCTCTCTAGACTTTGACCATACATCCAGCCACTCTGTTTGGAGCACCCATACAGGCTGGGTGATAGATGTGATCTCATCTTCCTCTGAGTTGTGTTTTCTCTGAGAGCTGACAGCGCTTGTGGTGTGAGCCCAGTGCACCCCTAAGGCCTGGTGGCTGGGCTGAATGTGCCTGTGCACTTAATGTACTGGGGTTCCTTGGGAAATACTTTAGTTGGGTTCATTTTTGAAGAGAAACAGATGGTAACTGTCAGCTGTGGACTCAAGCTGTTTGAACACTTCAAAAGGAAATGTTTTCTTCTTGACAAAGGATTGCCTTCATTCAATCAAATTTGATGGTAATGCTTGCATGACACTGGAATATTTGAACCTAATATCCAAAACAAATTTACTTTGTTTTTTATGATCACCAGGTTATATCCTTTGCTATACTCTTCTGTTACAGGTAGTCACATAGAACAGGTCTCTAAAAGCATTTGGATTATGAGTGGGGACTGATGAGGGTGGTGGAGCTGACAAACTGGTGGTCTAGGATGCTCTAGTTATCTGCAGAAATTATGCAGGCTCAGCCATGAAAGCTTCCTACATGTGTCGCCTGCCTGCCACAGGCTCATTTTGGAAGGACACCTCTGGATATGAGAGTCATGGCATCACAGGTTAAGGTATCATTCATTATGTCTTTGGCATGTAAACTGTGACAGCAAATAAGTCTTCCTGTTAACATTGTTTGTAATTATAAGTAACAAAAGTAGCACATAATTCATCACTAAGACATCATCTTTTGGCTTTTCTACTTAGTTTTTGACTAGCTTGAATCCCAGTCCTTGGGACTGACTGACTGGCCAGCTGGCTGGTTGTACCCTCCCAGGGAAAAGAGCAATTCCTGTGTCCAAACATTCCTCCCAAGAGACCAGGACATGGTTTGGTTCACGCTGGTCTGGCAGTCAGAAACCTCAGCTAACTGTTCAAATTCCACAGTGGTTATTTTCACACTATGAATCCAGAAGGACCCAACTGTTTTGAATTTTCTTTATATTTTGTAAAAGGATAATGATTCTTATTCAAATAATTGTAAACACTTTGTTTGATTAACCCCCACATTATTGGCAGCATTTTTGCAGCTCTTTGCTGCAATTAATGTTAAAGCTGAAGCACAGAACAAATGAGATAAAAGGTGACTAGGTTCAGGATTAGTTGAACAGCCAGGTTTTAATCCCTCTCCTTACAGTCCATCTTTCAGGGTGGGTTGTGTCCATCTGTGTGCATGTGCCAGCACTGGCAGAAACCAGTGTAAAGCCTCCTATTGAGCTCTATGTCAAGGTGTCTTGGGGCAAGACATCTAGTAAAAATTATTTTTAGGAAATGTTTGTGCTTTCCAGAGCTGGAGCTGGGAGCACAGCTGTACTAACTGGTCACACAGGGAAGGGAAATGTCTGTATTTAGGTTGGGTGGAAGATTTCTGTCTCAAGAGAGCTGGAGTCTGGTAAATCTCTGGCTGTTGTGGAAGTTGGGAAATGTAGTGCATCCTGTCTGTGGGTGATTGACTTGCAGAGCTGTGCCTCTGGCTTCACTTGCTCAGTGCAGATCTTATTTTCCCTGGATAATGCAATTGGGGTCTTCATTGCTAGAAAAATCCTGACAAATACATCTAGAACCAGAAAATAAATAACTGTCCATAAGATGTTCTTTAAGCAGCTGGAGGAATTGGTCTGAGAGAGCTCCATCAGAAAATGGACTTTTGTGAGAGGAAAAAGGAGATCGAACATCAGTATGCCATCACATTTCTGCAAAAATGGAATCATGATTAATTGTGTGCAAGTGTGGCCCTGAGGCCTTGCCTAGGTAGGAATGGATGGGAGATGTGAGTTTCCACATAGGCAAATATCTTTTATCACTGTAGTTGGTTCCAGCACAGCCATGATTGGAGAAAAGCACTGATGGGAAACAGTGTTTGGATAGCTCATTAGATCGAATGATTAATAGAAACACAGCTTAAGAAGTTCCACTGTAGTTCTACAGAGTGGTTGTAATGGTATTTAAGAGAGAAATCCTAGGAACCCAAGAACATGTGGGAGGTTAGCTGTACATCTGTCATTTATTTTAGCTTTCTGTCATTTGCATCATTTCATTGAAATATGGAAAGATTAAAAGACAAAGACTTCCCTTTGACATAAAAAGGAGCAACATTTATGGCTTGAATTTGGCCCAGGAGACTATTTCATCCCCCACTCCCTTAAACCCTGCTGGTCTCTTTGATGGATGAGGTATAATATCATTTTACAATCAAATGAGTCTGCTGGACTCTCCAACACAACCTTTTTGTTTTTTGTGTTTAAAGAGAAAGGAGGAGCATTAGGGAAAGATATGGTAATATGTTTCCTTCCTTGTTTCTGGGCAGTAGCAGCTCTACACTGTGCTAATAGAGTGGTTTGATAAGAGCGTTCAGTCTGGGCTGTGTGGGTTCAATCTCTTTTTGTCTTAGTGGAGGCAGAGAGCGGGTCTCTGTGTAGCTCCAACAAGCTGAGGGCATGTGTGCTGCTCCATGAGGGCAGATGGTGCAGCACAGATGGTCTGTTGGAGGCAGGTACCTCTGTTTAAATCAGTTCTGGGTACTCTCCCACAGATCTATCCCGGCTTTTCTCACTGTATACAGGCAGCAGATGCAACTTTCTTCTTGGCCTGATACATCTCCAGGTCACTGGGTCCCATGTCTGTTGTGTTGCTACAGACTTGTGTTTTCATATCCCAGATGCTTTGAGCCCTGGGGAGTACTGCTGACCTCCCAAACTACAATAGCTGCTTAGTCTTCTGTATTTGACCTTTGGAAATAACTGAGTATGTCTGTTCTGATGAACAAAACAGTAATGAAGTAGGAGCTTCTGACACTGGAACTCAATGAACAGTCTTGTTAAGCTCTAGAAAAGGTATTTGGTGTTGCATGGTCCTGACACAGCTTAAAAGTTAGTGTGAGCCACACACTATTCCCAGCAGGTGTTTTGGATGGAGTCATCCTGTTTTCAATGCTGAGAGAGCTTAATGGCATGAAAGTTGTCAGGCTGTACCAGCTGGATTGTGTGTTTAATTTCCTTGCATCAGAGCAACCACAATTTACTTCTTCCACAACATGTAAGAGTGGAGGCTAATGCACCTTGTGTCTTTGTAATGACGCCAAAGATCAGATGAACTTTATTTTATCAATCACAAAATCTTCACAGGTCTAAACACAGCACTGGGAAGGACCACACATGTTTTCCTTCCTGTGTTTCCTCATCACTTCAGGCACCTTTGCATGAAGGTCAAATTCTGTTGATGAGAGAAGGACCATCCCTCTTATGTGTGGATTTCTTTCCAGAACACAGCTGCCTTCTTCTATGGTGAGGTGCTTGTTGCCTGCACATAGCTGTGGATATTGTATGTAGTCTCTGACCTTTCAGGAGGAGGTAAACAAAACATCCTCAGATGACATCAGGCCACTGCCGAGGAAGAAGAAGCCTTTTTGTCTCTGAAGATGATCAGTGGAAATACAAAATCTGAGGGCAGTCATTGTCTTCATGCTCAGCAAGCTGCACCAACCACTTCATTGCCTGCCTGGCCCACAGGGAAGCAGGCAGGCTGGGTCTCAGGCTCTGAGGCCAGAAGGAGACAGTCTGACTGTTCGTCTCACCTTTGTTCTCCTATTTCTGTAGCAGTAGATTTACAGGGTAGTACAAGCTTTGTGAGGACTGGTACAAGACCCTGCTTTGCAAACTGCTGTGAATGATCCTGGAAAGAGCTGAAAGGCTGCTTATGGGTGATAGAGCAGAACTACTGCTCACATGTTTCACTAGATGCCCAGGTTTGAAGGATGTCAGAACAGTTCCATTCCCTTTATCAGCCAGCTGTATAGGGACTAGACTGATGATAGAAACTTGGCTGCAAATCTGTACTTAGGTGCCTCCAAAGCTTGTGCTGCTCTTGGGAAATTGAGCAGGCAGTTCTTTGCACTGACTGCTGTACAAGCACAGAGATGACGTTTCTTCTCTGTGCTGCATTTTTAATTAGAGTGGCCTCTTTCACAATGTGCCTTACTTTGAACTCTATTTGTCTTAGACTTTCCTTTACCTGTGATGTAATTGGAAGTAAGCTATTTGCTCAAGGGCGAAGAAAATAGCTTCCATGCAAGATTTTTATAAATACAGATTTTTTTTAGGCAGGTTCTTTGTTTTTCTCAGAGAAGAGTCTGAAGCAACACTAAGGCAGAAAGCTCTGACAAAGCAGAATGCTGGGCCAGTTCTCAGTCTCCACTGTGACAGTAATTTTAATGGAATGGTAGACGTGTAACCACGGTAGTGATAGAACGGATTTCTGCATTGGACTTGCTGAAGTTCCTGTTGAACTGAGAGAAAATTAGGAAGGAGATTTACCTGAGAGCAAATGGGAAGTTTGTCTCCTGCCTTGCTCCACTGGAACAGTTAATGCTTTGATATTTGTTCAATTATCTGTGTGTACTCCTACTGTGCCTAGCGGAGTCATGGCACAGGTCACAGCCCTCTCTTGCCAGGCTGAGGTCAGTTTTATTACTGAGATATATCTTCTATCAGCAGTCTGCATCTGGCAGCCAACAAGTTAACAACTACCTTTATCCTCAAACTGTTATGATCCCATGCAGTTATTAGAGTTAAGGAAATTAAGGTGGATTACTTCAGATTTTAAGTAACATGGATGGTTAGCGGACCCGCGGTTGAAAACTTCTTGTCACTATAAGCCAAGCAGATTGTGAAGTAGATTTTATCCTGTGAAGCTGCATCAAGAGTAAATAATTTTCATTTACACAACTGGCCATTCTTATTTGTGAACTGAGTAAATTCTGCAGCATGTGTCTTTACATAGGTGGGCAGTCTCTTTGTTGGTATGAGTCATTCCAGTATGGGAAAGAAATACTTTGAAGGACTGTATTTATGAGTTTCTTTGCTGTTTACAGGGTGCTGTAAACCACTTCTGTGTATACAACCTTCTGGAAATTTGTTTGCTAAAGGTTTACTTGTTCAAAAGATGTTCATAGCCTCTTTGTGTTGGATTAAGGCTTTCATCTGATGATAAGGTACCAGGGTTGGTGGGCTCGAGATATCCAGTAGAAGGAACAAATGCTACAATACAGAGCATTATATTCCACTTGAAAGAAGTGGCAACTTAAATTGAGTGCATTCTAGATAAAAGATCTGCACTGGGTTCAAGTTACTAGCAACAAAGGTATGTATTAAAGTCTTAATTACTTTTTTTTCTTTCCTCCTTAGAGTTCCAAAAAGGGAGACTATAAAACTAGAGGTCCTATGGCATGCAGTGAGTTGCTTGGCTGTGAGTTAGCAGTCTGGATTTCCTAGGGAATATGTAATAAAATACACTTATAGACACGTGGTAGATTAAGATGTGTCTCCATTTACACTCTTTAGCTGACTGAATTCAGTTGTTTTGAATAGTGAGGTAGGAGAGGTTGCAATTCACAGGCCTTGCTGCTCCAAAAGGCAGGCACTGGACTGTGGCTGGCAAAGGGCACTAGGAGTGTGGCTCATCCTTCCTGAATGAGTGACTTGGGGCTTGGCTGGGGTGACAATCTGGTGAATCAAGTATTACCTAGGATATGTCAGAGATGTACTGGTTTGTTAGAGAGGTCTCAAGGGAATCCCAAATAGTTGTGGAATAATTTCTGTATTAATTTGATGGGTAGAATTTGATTCACAGCCATTTAACTCCTTTGACTTTGGAATAAATGAGATAAGCCTTTTGCCCAGCAAAATTCTACATATGTATACATACATACATACATACATATATATAACTTGCATACTTGCAGCTCAGTCTTGCAAAACCTTTCCTGCACTGCAGTGCTTAAACTGAGAGATTAGCCTATCTATATAATCCATGAAGGGATGAATTACTCACTTCCCATCCCAGTCAAGTGCCTTCAATTAGATGGTGTGAGTTGAGATACCATTTGAGATAGGGATATTCATATAAATGAATCTGAATTGCACGTGTGGAGAGTGGAAAAGAACAGACTAGTGTGCGCGAAGTATTATCCTTACTGAATGTTTCATGAGGCCTAATAGAAACAAACATTTAGTTACAAAAGCCTTGTGTTGTTTTAAAAAAACCCAACGTCATTATTAAATACTGGAAGGCTGCCACAACCATCCAGCACTGCATATTCCCACAGTTTTTTCCTGTGCTCCCAGACTGTGCTGGTAGAAGTAGCTGCAGGGTAAGTTTCATAAGAGCAGAGGGTAGGTGCTCAGTAACATCCTTGATGGGCTGAAACAAAACCTTGGAGTTGTTTTCCATGGTGTGCATCTGCTTTTATGTGGCATCAGGAAAGTGACTATAATTTGCTGTTCCACAAAACTGGCAGTTACTGCAGTAGCAATTGTAGTAACAGTTGAACTCACAGTTCTTGCTGCTCCCTCAGGATATGCATGGAAGCAAGATGATGCATGCCATGTCTTTTCCTACCAGAAAAAAAAAAACCAACAAACCAAGCAAACAAAAATAAACCCCAAAAACCAAACCATAAACCATGGAAAGCACTTTTCACAGTCTACAGGCCAGATAACTTCAGGCAGATGCCATGTGTTAGAGAGGTTCTGCCAGTTAAATGCATGTTAACAAAGCAAAGGAAGTTTAATACTTAAAAACATGTATAGCATTTTTCTTCAGACATCCCACTGTGCTCAGGAAGTCTCATCCCCAAAGGAGAATGTCTCATAGGTTATGAACATACGAGTATTCAGAATGATATTGAGGAGAATTTTGCCACTTTGTTCATAGATCCTTGGATTTCCAGTTTTTTTCTTTTTTAGTGTAGCCTGGCTTCTTGTATAAGCCAAGTCCTGAACAACAGGAGCTAATAATCTTGCATTAGGTCATATTTTTGTTTAGCAAATATTAATCTGTATTCATCTGCATACAACTGAAGGGTGTTTAGCACTGTAGCCACCTGATATGGTTTTGTTCACTCCTGGTCTTTACTCCAATGCTATTGATAACCTTTCCTTTTTAAGGGCTTGCAGTTTGGGCACCTCATGTGATCCTGGGAATTGCAATGCTAAATTAAACATGTGAGCAGATACAGTCACTGCCTTCTATGGCAGAGGTTGCCAGCTGCTCTCTGATGACATTTCTCATCTTGTGTTATGAAGGTACTTCTACCTTTTTGAAAAAAAAAACCAAAACAAAACAAAAATCTGACTCCTTATCTAGCTCTCTGCAGTGTGATTACTGAGAGGAAAAGCAGATGAACTGATAAAGCACCAGTGTGCACTGTTAGGTAAGCGGCACTTAGATAAAAAATAAAACATTTAAAATATAGATCATAGTTTTACTGCTGTAATTACAAAAGTTTTTAATTAGACAGACAGTTTTAGTTAATGTCTCCTGGCTGTGTCTACCAGCAGACACTGAAAGAAACTGTGGGGGAGCATCCAGAGGTATGCTGGTTTTGGCTTTGCTTTGATTTTTTTTTTTCCTGGATCCTTTTCCTTTAGGTCACTAGTGACCTGTGTATTGCAAAATGGGTGACATTTCTTCAGAGATGGGCAAAGGAAATCCCCTAAATTTCTGTCTTGGTCAGTAGTCTCAGAAGAGAAATTATACTCCTAACTGTAGAAATACAATGGTTGGACCATATCAGGATAGCTGTTGGCTCAGATGCTGAAGCATGGAGGCTTCTTACTTTTTATTCAAATATTTGGGCAGTGCATTATAGCTGTGGATGCTTTTACGTTCCTTAATAGCTTCCTTTCCTGACTGGGCCTTTGCTTCCCTGTCATCCATCTTCAGTCTCTGATAGAGGCCAGCATGGGTTCTCATCAGCTACAGAGTGTTTCAGAACCTTTAGCCCTTTATTCCATCCCTTTCTCCTTTATCTTGAAAACCCTTTCCTACCATCTAAGTGTCTCGCAGTGTTATGTAGTACCCATACTGTCTGGGGGTGTGTAAGAGTGAAAACCTCCAAGGGCCTCTTTCACTGACAGGGCTTGTCCACCTTTCACTGAACTACTATAGTATGTCTTTTGCACAGAGTTTTACAGAATCACTTGATGTGATTCCTGGGGTTGCAGGGCTCCAACCACATGGGTGTGTGTTGGCATCCTGAGGACAGAGAGTCTCCTCCCTTGCCAGTGAGCAATTCTTCACATGAGCAATGCTCTGGCTCCGGATCAGCCACACAATGTCCTCTGCTCCCTCAGCAACCTCCTGGGAGCCACATCTATATTGTGTCACATATTTTCCTGAAAAACAGATAAGCTGCACAAAAGACTTTCTGCCAAGCTCTGTAGTTTAAATAAGTCAAGGGCAATAGTTCCGTACTGTAGCAGTAATTTAAACCAGTAAATTCTTAGAGTGTTAAATGTTAAGAGTGTTTTTCTCTCCTGCCTGCTGCCACTTATGGAATTGAGGCTACATAATTGAGGGGGGATTTTCTGACCATACTCTGCCTGTAGCTAAAGGGATAATTGCAGGTAAATGAAGGTAATTTGGTCTCTATCTTCGAAGTAACAAGTGATAGGAAAAGAGGAAACAGCCTCTGTTTGCACTGGAAAGGTTTAGATCATGAAAAAATTACTTCACCAAAAGGGTTGTCAAGCACTGGAACAGGCTGCCTAGGGAAGTGGTTGTGTCACCATCCCTCAGGGTGTTTAAAGGACATGTAGATGTGGTGCATGGTGTAGTGGTCGGCATGGTGGTGCTAGGTTAATGGCTTGACTCAATGATTTTAAAGGTCTTTTCCAACCTAAAGGATACTATTCAGCAGAGTTGAACTCTGTCCATGTGTGATCATTAAGTCAGATTCTGTTCCTGCAGCAACGTTACTTACAGTATTTGCCCATACTTCTATCAGTAACACCTGGAGGTGGCATTAATGGCTTGATCTAGACCTATCTCAATTTCCTAAAATACACTATTGTTGGTCAGGTTTATAAAGTTACTGTCATAATCTCTGGGGCTGGTGGAGATTAGATGCAGCCAGACTGCCAGAGAGATTCTATGGCTGAGAGAAGGTCCCACAGAGGGTGTAGCTGAGCATGCTGAAATTTGGACAAGCCTCAGCTTGAGTCTCATCCTCATGAAGACGTGTTATCTTGTGAAAATGCAGAACTCCTCTGACTTTGGGAGCAGGCAGAAATCTACCAGATGAAAGTAACTTCATATCTGCAGGTATCTCTTACAAGGCTTTCTTCCTTTTGATCCATTTTTCTCTCCAAATAGAACATGCAGGGAGCAGACTGGTGCATGCGATGCTTTCCATCGTGCCCTTTGGAGACCAAAAGCCACATCAAGCAGGAGATTTATGAGTTGCTGGCAATAGATGCTTCATGTTCTGTTATTACATTTAAGATGATGAAAGAAGAACAACTGACTTTCAAGGCTATGAAAGCAGGAGGAAAACAGCCTGTGGATAGATGAAGCTAATGCATCACAGAAATTAAGATGTTTGTAGCTTCAAATTCTGATTTGAAAAGTTCAAGATACAAGAAAAATACCTGAGTAAAAGATGTGAAGCAGTTTGTAAGATTTTAACTCAGATACACTCTGGAGAATAAATCTAAAGGTAACATTATGATTCATTAACTATCCCTAATTAGGCTCCTAAATTTACGAAGACAGAATCTCCCCTGGAGGCTTTCAAAGGCACCCACCTTTCACTGTTGACGATACAGGGAGCTTAAGTGCATAGCTTATTTAAGAGGGACTTCTTCATTAAGTATCTACAGCATATGCATGGTTTAAGTTCCCAAGTGAGGTGAACTGGATCTTGTAAATAGGTTCTTGCATTCCTGGCCAGACCCTGTGAAAAAGGTGGAGAGGCTAGGAGGAAGCAGTGCTTGTGTCTGTCTCTGCTCTGTGGAGTCTCAGCTACAGCTGCACCATTTCCTAAATCCTTCATCTCCTAAAGCCTCTGACATCACAGGGCCACACACCTGCGAGAGATTTCACTGGGAGGAACGGTGAGACTGAATTAATTCTTATTGTTTGGGCTTTGTTTCTGGACTGGAATTGCTTCTACTTCTGAAGTTACTTCTCTGATTGCAACTGCATGAGAAAAAAAAAGATAAACATCTCTTCTGTGGAGGGCAAATGAGATAAAATGTTGTCTGTACTCTATTTATAGTCTTATTGCAGAACCTTTCAGGTATTAGCTACTGTAGGAAAATTCAGTAAAGAATCATCTTTGCTGCCTCAGGAGTAGTCTTGGAGAGTCTGTGTAAGTTGTGCCAGGCATTCCAGCTTGTACCACTTCCTACCAGCCCAAAAATCACTAGCAGAAGAGATGGATTTTTGCTTTGTACAGCAGAAGTAAAGCAAGAGAGGAGAGCCCTTGTGCATTCTGTGGACTCGGGAAGTTGTAGGTGGCTTTGATTATGATAGGACTCAGTCCACTCCCAGTCTCACTTGATTTCTGTGTGGTGCTTGGAAGTGGACTTAATGTAACTGACATGAGTCACTTCCTTGTTATTGGTGGTTTGAAACAACTGCTTGGGAAACATGCCTCCAGTGGACTAACTCCTTTTTTCTCTTGGGTTTTGCACTCAGCTTCAGGATTGCTGAGTGAAAAAATTCCCTCTTGAAAATGACTGAAGGAAATGGAAGGCCGAGGTCTTGACCACTTGTGTTTATTAAGCCTTTGCTCTGTTTCTTTTGTGGGGGTGAAGATTCCACATGGCAGCCTGTTGCTCAGATCCAAGCTTTCAGGCTTGAGTCATGTGGCACAAAATTTCTTCACATCTCCTTCAGTCTCCTTGGACACTTTACACATTTCCTGTAAACTGCACTATACTTTAAATATGGTGCAGGATGCAGAGAGATATGATATGGCTTTGCAACCAAGGCATGGAGTTGATGTCAAATGCACTCAGTCTTTTAAAGGCATGCCCAGGTCATCTAGCTGCTCATGAACATGTCTGAGAGCTGTAGGATCTGATGGTCTCCTATCAAACTATTATACCTGTAACTGACCAAAGAGCAGTGGCTTCCCTGGTGCCTGGTGGTGGGGCAGAAATTGAAGGCAGGCTTTGGATGTCTGGCATGACACATGCAGTCCTGAGAAGAAGCAAACCTCTTGCCACGTGATGCGAATAGGGTTTTAGATAGTTGAAAGGTGCATATCCAGTACTGAGTTAGATGGGGGTGCAGGCATCAAGAAAAGCTTTTAAACCTTGGCCTTTAGCCATGTCTGAAACCCTGAGGGGAAAGCAAAGTGGGCAGGCTGTGGTTCGGTTTATGTCTGTTAATCAAATTACAATCTTCCACACCCATGTTTCTTAGCTACACAGAGGTGTCAATGTTGTCACCAGGTGCAGAATCTTCTTATGTGTGGGATTTCTCCTTCTTGGTCTCTGAATGTATCATATTTTGTGGTGTGACAGAGCCAAAAAATCTATTATTTTAATGGATATTGTTGACCGTCTGCTTAGTGAAGTGCTTAGTTATGTGCATTACAGCACGTAAAACACTTCTGATTCTGCAATTGGAGAGAGCTTACGTATTTACGAAGGAATTGCTTTCTTGTAATAGTCCAGAAACATGAATGATCCCATTTCTGACTGGATGCTGTGAATTTTCAAGTCTCAAACAAAAATCCTTCAGAGATGCCACCTCTGTAAACCTGCAGTAGTTTATACTGACTGTTTACTCACAGAAGGATTTTTAAAAAGTATCTTAAAAATATGTTGAGCATCAACAGTTCCTGGCCCAAACCTGCCCGGATAAAAGGCTTGGCTGTAATTTTCACTGGTGAGAGAGTCATGTTTTGTTCAAATTGCACTCTGCTTTAACTATTCACAGGAGGATTTGCTGAAGGTTCTGCAGATCTGCTTTAATCGTACTGAGCTTTCAGAGTAAACCGTATGGGCTGAAAATGTGCAAGCAAATATATTAGCAGAGGGCTGGAGAATGACAATCCCCTTTTTTGTATATTTATAATACTGAGCTTTAATTCATCTCCCCTCCAGCTGACTGATCTGTATATACAGTGAAGATGGAGCTCAGGGCATAATTGTTTGGTGGGAGTGGAAGTCTTTCAGTATGGTTAGGACTGAGGAAGCATCAGGAAACACCAACTTAGCAAAGAGGGGGGATGGTTTGACTAGAAGGCTGAGTTTGTTTCCTTTCTCTGGTACAGATTCCCTCTGTGAGACTGGACAAGTAAATTTTAATATTTAAACACTGTTCCTGAGTTAATTCCTCATCTGTAAAATTTGGGAGCTATAGCAGTCAAATGTTTTGATTAGGGAAGTAATCAAATGTGCTTAAATTGAAACACTCAGCAGCACATTGGAAAAGAGTTCCTCAAAATGAGCAATATTTCTCTGCCAATCTCTCATGGCAACTGGCCAAACTTTCAGGACTGGAGTGTTTAAAAGTAGATAGATTAAAATAGTGGAAAACACAGGCAGTTATCTTGGTGAGCATGGATGAAGAATTGTCTGGCCTTTTCCATCTCTTCACACTCAAATTCAGAATTTTGCTGCTCGTAGGCACAGTACCTTCTTCTTTTCATTGGCCCCCAGTTTTCTGGCCACACAAGACAGTGCTTGTGTGAAAATCTCCACAGGAGTCTACACCAAGTACAAATAGGGATACTGTCAGCAGCACCAGCATGTGTCTTTTCACACTGTCCTGTTGGTTGCTTGTACTCAAATCAGATGGGTCTGCTCTGACAGTGAGAGCACAATCTGGCTTTTATTTTCCTCTGCCCCTGTTCCTGCAGCAGGGAAGCTGGCAGGCAGTGGTAGTGAAGTTTTGTTGTGGGATGGATACTGGTAATTCATTGCAAATGGGTAATGCAGGTCTTGGGTTGGGAACTAGTAGAAATTATTGCTAGATGATGTTGATTCAGACAGAGGAGTAGTGGGATCTGAAAGCTGAGATTGCTTTTAAAACTGACACAGAGAGATAATGTAAAGATCTGAAAGCCTGTAATGGCAGAGGAATGGACCGGCTGATCCAAAAGCTCCCATGCAGATCTGTAACCTAGAACTGACTTCTGCAAGTGCCCTCATGGAGTGTCAGAACAACGGTGACATTTTGCTCCGCAGATCAAGCTAAGTCTCTGTGGCAATGCCTGAATTGGACCCCATGGTGGGTGACAGAGCATGGCTTGCCATCTGGAAAGTTGTACCTCTGCCTGTGCTGCTCAATTGCCCGGCCCAACTTACTGGATAATTTTATCATTTGGATAGATACCTACATCTCAATGCCAACTGCTACCTCTTGAGAGACTAAAGGTTCCCAGAGCAACTCATTTCTCTTCCACATGCTCCCAGCTCCTTTCTCATGTGCACTTTAAGATTCAGGTCTCCTGACTATCAGGCATGTTAATGCTTTGATTGGAGGCCCCATTTCTTGCTCTCTTGTCCACATATATCACTTTTCCGTTGATGGAATTGCTTTAACTTCTCTGCTTGATTGAATAGAACGGGCCAAGTGCCAACCTTTCCCGGCCAGGATTTCTGTACTTAATGCTGAGATAAGACTAAAATCTCAGGTACTTTTTTTTTCCTGGTAGTTTTAATCATAAATTACTTCTTTTGACACTTTGCTTCAGTTCATGCCATGCTTTGTGTCAGATGCACTCCTTCCTAGAGAATTTAAGGGAAGTATTTCAAAAGAACCAGATGTTTAATCTTTCTTGTGGAACTCGCTATCACACACAAGGTAACTGGAAATTGTGAGGTGTTTTGCACTTGAGAAAGCTTTTCCATTTAGCTGTCTTTCTAAATCAAGCTATCTAAGCTGTATATTGGTTTAGCAACATAGAAAAATAACAGAGTTGCTGCATGCTGTCACTTTATTTACTTTTTGCCAAGAAAGACCTTTCCAGGCAAAATGTCCTCAAGATATTTGTGGAGTACGCAGAGAAAAATGGTCCTTTGAAACAGAAAAGTCCTAGGTTCATGTGCTGTAGACATCTTGGGTTGCACTAAGTTACTTCCAGAGTTCTAAAGGCATTTAGTTACTGAAGTGAAGATGAGCACCTTGTAGGAATTTTGAAAGTACAAAACTGCATGCTGATCATGGATGTTAAGCGCATGCCTGCTTTTGGGAATCTCTCTGTATTGCTAGCTGCAATGTTAGGCACCAGTTGCCTACTTGGCAGTCATCTTAACTTCCTCAGCCGTTCCAAAGGGATAACAGCACAACCCTGCTCTGTTAAAGTGCTGTGACAATGAATGGTCTCTATGAATGCTCTCTTCTGAATACTTCTCCACCTCTACTATTCCTTGGAGTGCTGTTTAACAGTTTCTGATTTAGCAACATTTTACTTTACTCTGACTCCTCTTCTTGTCCCATAGATGGCATTTGTAATTAATAGTGCTGGCATGGATGCCAAGGTGAAAAAGCCACACGTGAATTCCCTATGTGTGCTTAGGAAAAGTTGATGCTTCTTTCCCCTGCTTGGTGCCTCCTCTTTGAAGAAAGATGCAGGTCCACCCAGCCTGTGTTGTACCTCAGAGATGGCCATGAACAATGGGAGGTGACGGAAGATATTTATGAAGAGCAGTCAGTCTGAAACATGAAAGATAGTAAAAATCTGCTAAGAAGTATCTATGTGTTCCTTTTCCTTAATTTTCTTTATTGGATGTTTATCAAAAAGATACTGGGATGCCATTTGGATGAAAAGTGTGAAAACAAAAGCTGACTTGTGTCTTTTAAATGCTTTTCAGGTTGTCAGCCTGAGATACAACAAAAAAAGGTCTTTGTTTTTTGAGGATGCTGAGCCCTATACCCTCTGAATAACGGAGTCCCTTTGGGTGTCTTAAATTAGGCACCCAAAACTGCAATTCTTCCTGATTTCGTGGTTTGCAGGATAATCTCTGTTGTACTCACCTCCTCCCCAGACTTTCTGATATGTGTCTGGCACAGGTACCCCCCTGACTTCTGTCTCACTCCTAACAGGGCATGTGTTTCTTTTGCTGGCTTCCCATCAGGGGACACTTGCCAATTCAGGTTTCACTAGAAACTGCTGTGCCAGCTCTTTGATATTCAGAAGCTGTGGGGCTTTATGTCTGTTTCCTGACCTAGTCTGACTCTACTAATAATGGAAGAGCTTCAGTGCTGATATCTTGGCAGCCTAATACAGGAGGTCAGTCAGTAAATATAGTTACAGTTTTCTTTGCCTCAGCAAAGACGGTAAGTCAAACACAATGTAAACAAGTTGGTTGGATCACTTCCCCCACCACTAATATTTGTAGCTGTGCAGGCAAATTTAATGGGTGTGATTAAATCCCATGCTCCAGCTTGGCAGCTGATTAGCTGCAGGGGGCAGGCAGGAATTTCTCTTCCAAGGTTGCACTCAATTCCAAATCCCCCTTGATGGTGGTGCCAACAATCTCAAAGTGCTTTGCATTTTTATTTATGCTTTTTCACACCCCCGTGAAGTGTGGAGAGGAGAGATACCACCATCAGCAATGGAGCAGTGGGGAGAATGAGGCATGAGAAGGTGGCAGCCTGCTTGGGACAAGAAAGGCAGTTGCCATTAGACTTGAAGAAAGGAAACCAAATCATCCCAGAAATCTTCTGTTGGGGTTTCTGTGGGTCCAGCAAACTTGTGCCTAATTCTCAGTAATGCATGTCTTTCACACACTAAAGTCTTGATTGTATGCAGGGAGAAAATGGTGCTTTATATATATANATCACTGGTGGGGAAAATATACCTTTCTCCTCTGGATATTTTAGTTGGTTTTTGTGGGGTTTTTGTTTGTTTGTTTTTTTAATCACTCTGTTCCTCTGATTTCTGAGCAGAATGGCCTGCATATGTGTTTCTTCTCTTTGTGTGGAAAAGCACTCTGCTCTGAAACAGCCTCAGGTGCTGGCGGTGGCTGAGGCAGAGAACTGGTTCTGCTCCATGTATGACACATATGCTGTGTTCCTAAAGGGCAAATTACTGGATTTACTGTGTGGGTTCACCTTCAGTGGGTGTACACCGAGATATCTACACTGACTGATTTCTGTACCTGGATGTGCAGCTGAAGAGCTGGTCTTGCAACATCAAGGAGGGGAAAAAGACTGTGTTTAACTAAGGCATGTTTTGGTCCAAAGAGGGGACCACAGATATCCTGACACAACTGTCATTTATTAACTTACCTGTGCATTGCTGTTGCTGTGGCTGATGAAATATGGAGAGGAGCAGGGATCAGTTGAATCTTAACTCTTCTTCTCAGGATAGTAGTAATGGAAAATGGGCCATTCCCAGCTTAGTTAAACCATAAAGCCCAGTGGCACACACTGTGTTTCAGATTTCACTGGGTGGTGGGGAGGATTTCTTAGAGCTGGAGTTTCTGACTTCTGCGATGGATGATTCAAGCTTTATGATTTCACAGGAACACCATGCTCCAGAGGCTGGTTTTGTGGATACACCCTATAGTCCCCATTGATATTGGGCATCCTGCCCGGACTGCTGTTGTGGTAGGAACAGAAGCGTCTATGTGGAGTACTCTGAAGCTTATGGCTGAGGCCAAAGCCAGGCTTACTGGGCATTACAGTTTCTAAAATGGGTGTCTAAATAGTATGTCTGAATATGATCCTCAATCTAGTCTGAAAGCTTAATTATAAATAAACAATATCTGAATTGCTTTATAGTTTACAGCATTCTCTCATTGAATATCTGTGCTGGTGTTTGGAGAGCATTCATCATAGTGGAACATGAATGACTGTTTGGCCTGCACATGGTATAATTAAGTATCATCTGAACCCATAGCATAATGTGATAATTCTCATTCTGACCAGCTGAAATAACTCATTCTAACAGCTGCACTCTTCTTACTCCTCTCTTTCAGTTCCCAAGAAGCTTCTGCATGAAAGCCAGCCAAGACCAACCAATTACCAAGGATTTCAGAAGCCACATTTTCCACTGCGACCAAGAGTGTTTGATCCCAATGTTATAGGGGATGGTGTGTTCCTTTCTGATGTCTTCCCTTCCAGTGTAGGACAAGCTCTCCCAGGTACCTATGATTATTGTGATGTCAGCTCCAACTGAAGTGTTTTGTGCTATTGCCTTCTATCTGGGTTTCTGTAGCATTCCCAAACCCCATCCACACCACAGTCAGAAAAAGAAGCTTTGAGACATGACCAGCAATGGGCTGAAGTGAACTGTGGAACTCTCAGTGAGTTTCTTGAAATAGCAGTCATGGCCAAGTGTGTCAAAACTCATCACAGAAATACTTTGCAGACCTGTCTAATACAGTGGTGAGGAAAAAAAAAACACAGAGACAGAGACAGTAAATCTGCCTTACAGAGGACAGAGAAGTTTTCAACTGAGCTTTGAAATATGATGCTATTTTCATATAAAGAGATAAGAATGAAGTAACATCTTGGCTGTCTATCGGGAAAGGTGAGTAGAAGGAAGAGATGGTACATGAATAAAGGAGAAGCACAGGTGAGCACATATATGATTAGTCAGTGGGTTTCTGATCATGCAGGAGATAATACATGGCATTATGCCTGAAATTTCCAGCCTGTGCTCTCAGAGATTCAGCACTAGGGTGAGTATGGGTAGAGCTACCCTGCCTCTGTCTACACTTCTGGCACAGTTACTCTACAGCTTGGATAGTCAATGAGCAGATAATTAAGAGTTAACAATATTAACAATAACAGACTTGTCACTTTAGAGGCCCCACTGTAAAACTCTGAAGCAAAAGAAATTTGAGTTAGCCTGAAATAAATTTCGTAATCCTACTGATTCTTTTAAGCAAGAAAAAAAAATATTCCTGAACTCATTTTTATTATCTGAATATTTCACCTCTACAAAAGGCACCTTGTGCTTAGTTTTCACATTGTTTATTCATTATTTTTTAAAATATGCAACACTTTCCAAACAAAGACGCCACATTGAAATGAAAAGCTAAAAGGATGTTTCAAATACAGCAAAAGGAAATATTTGGACATTTCTGTAATCTCACTTCCCATTTTATTTCTTTTATTAAAACTATTTGCTGAAGTCAGCCTGGTATCATGAATAACCTCTCCCGCACTCATACTGTGATGCTGGGCAAATTTACTGCTAGCTGGAATAATTTTGTTCAGCTTTGGTATAGGTCACAAGGAAATAATTCAAGTGACTGGGAACATCTAAGAAAGGGTGGTGAAGAGATGTATTTGTTAGGCATCGACAAGGTCTTCTATGGTACCTTTGAGGAAAGGACATGTCTTTTAGTATGATCTTGGAATGAATGGCAGACCAGGGAACCACATAACATAGAAACACATGATCCTTGTGATCGTGTGTTTTTAACCTTCTCCATATCTCCAGTCATTTTCTGTCTTCCCTGTCAGTGCTTGTACAATCCCGCAGATGGCAAAACCGGTTCTGTGGTTCTCTTTGCCAGAGCACAGTGTATGCAGATGACTATTCCTTTGAAAACTTGATTGCATCTGTTCTCTGGACAAGTCAGAAGTAGGGAAAAAAACCCAAACCAACCCAAACAAAAATTAAAAAAAAAAAAAAAAATTCTTACATTCGGCCAAATACCTCAATATTGCACAGTATAACTTACAAGGGATGCCCCATATCCAGCAAAAGTGATGTCCACCTGAGCCTTTCCTGGCTGATCTAGCACATGCACATGGAAGCCCCAACCACAAGATAATTTAAGCCCTAGTCCTTGTGAGATCCCATGAATGCATGGACAGTGAGGGGCAGGTTGGTTGTCTCTAACTCAGACCTGGACAGGTAAGAGATGATGGCACAAAAGCCTCAAGTTCATATCCTACCATCTCTGTGCAGTTGCAGTCCAGCCACACTAAGTGGACTTTAACAGAGAGTTACATAACACTCTCAAAGACATAGCAGGAACCTGGAGCCACCTAACTGAGCAGTCCTCTTTACAATGGGATGCATGGTTATGAAATGTGGATGAGATTATATCCTGGTGGTGTCTCTCATTTTCTTTCATCATAAAGGAATTTTAGATTAACTCGATCAGAGCAAGACCTCAATATTTAGACATTTTGGCAGTATTCAGTTACAGAAATGTGTCATTTGAGATAACCTGGGGCATTCTCCTGGCTTCTAGATGCTATCATAGAAAGGTGAGAGTGTCCCCTACATTCCTTCTCATACCTGCCATCTCTGTGTTGATGTCCTCCTGACTCAGGGGTGTCATAGATGTCCAGCTGTATGTGTGTGCTCTGGGAAGAGCTGTATCATGCTAGGATCTGTCAACAAATAGCAGTTTATATGTGTAGTGCTCTGAAGTACCTGTGCTTTGCTTCAGTTTTTAGAAATGAAAAATTTACCCTCCTCTTCTGTGGGAACAGTAGTAGAGAAAAATTCAACCACATAGATTTGCCAGACAAGGAGAATAAAGGAAAGAATGAAGAGGCACATTGGTGCCTCTATCTAAGTGATTTTCTAAAACTTTACTATTGATTTCCTGTGGAATGTGTCCATGACCTTCTGTGCCCCAGTACTCCATTTGTACAGCTGATCTTCAGTATTTTCCTCATTCAATGGGCTCTTGGGATATTTTTCCCTTTGGATCTGTCATTCAGGCACCTATGTTTAAAAACTTTGCTTCAGGGCCAGTCATTAACACCTGGATGGCTCATAATATGTGGCTTTCCCAAGGCTATGCAGCTATTCACTGCACCCACAGCCCTTGGGGCTGATCCCTTAAGGCAACACCTGGACATCCATCCCCGCTGCTTCTCCTCCAAGGCAGACGAGGAGCTGGCAACACTGCATGCACGTTTGTACACTCAGTCCCTTTTCCATCCAGTATTACCTGTTCTCTTTGACACCACTCAGTTTCTGTACTGCTTTCCCGGACTGAGCTGCTTCCTGGCACACACAGCCAGCAGGAACTGAATGTGACATCTCACACTGCCAGGTTGCAGGGAAAGGTGACAGATCAGGCAGCAGGTGAATACAGACCACCTCATATCACAGCTGCTGTCAGAGTGCCTTTTGCACAGCATTGATGACATCATTGGAGATGGACCTGACAGTTTCCTGAGTTTTATGCCTGCAAATATGTGGAAGCCAGGTGCAAATCTATTATTTTACAGTGTGATGCTTGGTTTTGGCCAGAACCAGATGCCTAAGGAAGGGAGCCTGACAAACTGTAATAGTGACAGTAAATAATCACATGGATGATGGAGCTGGATCCTGTGCACCAACTTTTTAAAGTGTTTAAAACAATTAGTGTGTTTTTTGACTAGTGGGGGGGGGGGGGTCTGCCTGCGGATCAAGGTGCAGGGAGCACTCAGCAGCGAGCTGATAACATCTGAAAGGGTCTCTTTGAGCCTCCTGGAATTAGTTACCTCCTCAGCTCCAGTCTTCAACAAATAACATCAAATCATTAACCTCACCTCTCCAAAGGGGAAATGTTGTCTGGGTGAAACACAATACAAGCAGGCTTCTGAAGGAAGTCGTAAAGTCAGGTCTGCCCTTTCCCGCAAAGGCTGGAGAGAAAGCACGTCTGTTTGCCAGGTGTGGACGGATCACTACAGTGCGACACCAGCAGAGGGTTGCCAGCTCAGCCTGTCTTTTTCCAGTCCTTATTACAAGCTTTGCTGAACGATAAAGCCTCCTTTGATTTACATAAGAGAAGAGAAACCTGATTGTATATTTGCTGTAGCATAGGTGGGTGTGTCAAAGTGGTGACATGAAAGAACAGAAGACAGGGGAGAGAAGATGCTGCTTGGACACAGACCGGGTATGTGCTCAGCTGAAGCTACCTGAGAAAGTTTAATTGCTCCCCTGGAAGGGGCAAATACGGGTGGCTTGCTGTTGAGTGGCTCCAGGTTTCTGAATGCAGATGCTGACCTGGTGGGGATAGGGCTGGGACAATGCATTGTTCCTCATTCCCTTTCTGTTTTAAAGCAGAGAAGAAGAAAGGGAGATCGGCCACCTTCTATCCTGTAGACAACACCCCCTTCCTGCTTCCTGTGGATGAGACACAACCGTCGGCGACCAACAGCAGCATGGAGCCCGTGGGCGTTAGCACAGAGATGGCTTTGCTCAGCAACATCCTAGCAGCGTATGCCTTTATCACAGGTACGTCCTGCAGCTGCCATCTCTCTGGGCTCTCACAAGATCTTTGTAGATCCTCAATTGAGCCTACATTTCACAGTCACCTAGGGCTAAATCTGCCTCTTTGAACTGTTTGTATTTTCCATTCTTCTCTCAGCAAATCCTTCCTTGAAAGAGCTGACCAGGACAACTCTATCAGACAGTATATAGCAGGGTTTATTATGTTCTGCTTTTCTCTGGATTTGCTCTCACCTGAAGTTAAATACAATGTAATCTTACATGTGCTATTATTCCTAATGGTCCATTTTCCTGGAGATCAAAGCCTAGCTCATTAGGGAGACAAGCTTGTCCTGTAATTTGGAAAATAAGCAGTACTCAGATCATTACCCTGCTTAAGAGAATTTGGCTTATCCTCAGTAGCAGTGCAAAGATCAAGTAACCTGAGAGATTGCTTAATTGTACATTTAAATTTAGTTTAGAGTAAGCTTTCCTTGAACACAACTTTTCTTTCACCCACATGTATTTCTCAAGTGGCAGAGCCGCAGTCTTCTAGTAAGATTCACTTTAAAAGTTGAAATGAAGGTTGCGTACTCTACTGAATGCTTGGGGTCAGTACCATTGATATAAAAAAGTACAGTAGAGGCAGGTGATCTAGTGCAAATATTTCCCATTCCGCAGCTATATGAGATACTTTTCGGCAGTAGGGGTTCGCTACAGAGTTAGAGGACCTGATCCCTAAAAAGCAGGAGCACTGTCTAAATAGCATTGGAAGCACTAATTCAGAACATTCTAGGCCAATCTATGCTGCCTTCCTCAGATGGAGGGCTTTGGTTTCTGTGTAACTCATCTCCTGAGGCAAGACCTGCTGTTTGTTGTCACTGTTTTGTCTGTGCATTGCACCCAGTCTGCTGGCAGCACTGTAATACAGTGATGCTGTTCTAGAACACTGAGGTCCATATAACTAAAACTCCAATATTTGTGAGGTGGTGTTTCATTCTGTGTGTCCTTCAGTCCTGCTAACTCATTAAATAAGGACACATTATTGGTGTTGTACTCTTGCTCTTGCTGAGATACCACCATGCTGCTACAGACAACTATTTAGATTTCGTACAGTAATAGAATATTTTGTGTTTGGAGTGACCAGTAAGTAAGCAGGGACATCTTTAACTAGATCAGGTTGCTTAGAGCCTAGGCTAATATGACCTTGAATGTTTCCAGGGATGGGAAACATTCTCTTTGGGTACCTCTTTGGGTAATTTGTGCCAATGTTTCACCACCCTCATAATAAAAGATTTATTTTATCTCTCTAAATCTCCTCTTACAGTTTAAAATCATCACCTGTTGTCCTGTCACAATAAGTCTTGCTCAATAGACAGTCCCCATCTTTCTTATAAACTCCCTCTAACTATTGAAAGGCCACAATGAGGTCTCCCCGGAGCCTTTTCTTGTTCAGGCCAAACAACCACAACTCCCTCAGCCTGTGCTGATAGGAGAGGTGTTCTATCCCTCTGATGATTTTTGTAGCTCTCCTCTGGACACACTTCCAAAAGCTCCATGTCTTTCCTGTGGTGACCTGGATGTAATGTTCTCAGGAAAACAGAGTGAAGGAAGAGAATCACTTTGCTTGATCTTCTGATCACGCGTCTTTCGGGCTTTGGATTTGGAGTCACTGAGTAGGTTAGTAACACTGTGTCTGCACCGTTAGTGGAAAGTCCTTCTAATAGGACCATCAATGCTGAATGCAATGTCCTGCTTTTCTGTGTGTCAAATAGTGGCATCAGGATCTGTATTCTTGTGACATCCTTAAAAAGCAAGCAGCTTAAGTGGAACTAATAGTGTTCTTCAGAAAACATAGTTGAATAGGATATATTCTTTTTTTCTTGCATGGGCTTCTCTAATGGATGATTAGAAAAAGAATACTTTAACCTTCTATCACACTTCTTCCCCTTCTTACCTGCAGCTGTCCATTTTTTTACATCGAAATGCCTGTATTCCCAACCTTGCTGTAAAATTAAATGCTATTAACATTCTTTTCCCTATAGGCAACAGAAAGTTGTAGGATTTATGCTTATGGACGTCTGGGACTAGGATTCAGGACTGCTGGCAATGCCCCATAGACTTTGCTTCCATTTGCCTCAGCATAACTCTCTGACCCCGTGTTGGTTTTGTAGGGCACAAGGTCTCAATTCATTCCCTTTCACAAGGTGTCAGTCTTGGCAGAAGCTTCCAGATTTTACTACAGCACAAACAGTAAATAAGGACAGCTTTAAACTGTCTTCTTACTGTGGGCTTTGCTTGCCCTTTCATGATGTGGTCTCCTTGTGATGTGTTCATATCCACTGGATGTCAAATAGGTAAAAATCAGACCTTGTGACTTTGGATTCCAGGAGCCCATTGCTCATGTTTTCCAGTACACTTAACCATGGCTGTTAGCTGAGTTTTAGTCTCAGTGAGATGTATGTTCAGTTTGTTATTTATTACAAAAAGAACTGATGGCTGCCTCATGGATTGAAACAGCAGATGCCCTAAACTATATTTATCTGCTGAATGTAATTTAGCCCCCTGCTTTTAGCAGAAAGGATGGATTTGATGTGATTTACTTTGTTATATGTGAATAGAGGTTTTAGATTATGACTTAAAGACAAGCTATGTCAAAGGACACAAATATCATCTGCATAAAATTAGAGCACGGCAAAGCCTCCCCCATTCATATTGCAGATTTGGAGCAACTGAACATTTTGGCATTTTTGTGCTCGCATGAGCACTCTGAAGGTGACTTAGGTCATGGTAGCTATAGTTATCCATAGAGAAGCCATTATATGGCTCAGGAGAGCAGGGTGTTGGGCATCCAGGGAGAACTGGTGCTGTCTTTTACATCTTCCCACTGCTCCTGACTGCAGCCTCAGTGCCAAAGGGAAACATTAGTGCAAGAACTGCTCTGTTTCATAACACTCAGAATGTCCCTCAGGTAAACTGTGCAGACTGAAAGTGCTCCATTCAGGGCTTCCCTGTGCTGGTGAGTTGGGTCAGAACACAACTTTGCAAAAGAAAATTGTAAATAGAAAGAGGCAACATATAAAGATTTTTTTTTGTTGTTGTTAAGGCAAAGGATGGTGTATACCCTCAGACCCACTCTGGGGAAAGAAGCTATGAGCACTTGGTATTTTGTGGGTAAAGTGTGTGCTTGAAAGGACTATCCACTCCACTACTTCTGCCTTTTGACAGTGGGACTTTTCTTAGCCTGAGGAAAGCATCCACAGATCAGTGAGATCCCTTCTGTGCTCAATGGCCTTCCTGTTTTCTACAGAAAATGACAGGTTTGGGTGGGCAGCTGCAGATGAAGAGTGCAGTCTAGGCCACTCACACATGCAGAGCCTTGCAATGCACAGAGGGCAGAAGTGCCAATATTAGCAAAAGCCTCTCTACTAATTTCCACCATCTTTTTTATTTCAAGCACCCATATAAAAGTTTGGAATGTTCTGACTGGCAATCAAGGAGTGAAAAAGAACAGCAGAGTCGGAGGCAAAACTTCTGCAGGAGTGTTGGCTTTCACCATCAAATGTGTGCAGGAGCTATCATCATGGTTAGAAGTATCAAAGCCAGTTATATACTAGTCTTATCCCAGCTTCCAGAAACCTGAAAACAGTACTTCTTCAGAAATACAGGGGAAAAAATAACAACAATGTAAATGAGGACTGAATTTATCAGCTGATCAAACAAGTCTTATTCAGAGAATGGCCCTGCAAAAGACTTAGGGATGCTTTTAATTTCAAAGCTGATTTTTTTTTTACAGAATTAGGTTTAAAATTATATGTAGTCTCTGTCTGCAAACTTCAGACCTGTTATTTGTCATGGACCTGTTCCAAAAACCTATCTGAGTGTTTGAAAAGACTATACCAGTCTCAGTGCAGCTGGAATTGTCTTTTCAGTTACAGTCTACCAGCAGGATCTGAACTGTCCCTCATGGTTACATAAATATTAAATGTTCAAATTGTATCAGAGCACTCCCATTGCCTCCCTTTGGACATAGGACTTACCCCAGTTTTGTTGCATTCAGACTGAAGTAGTTGGAGGGAAACCTCCACAAATCCCTCCTTTATTCTTCTTCCATAAGCAAAGCTTTGCTGCCAAGTTATTAACAAGGGGCTTCCAAAAAACAACCCAGGGGACACCACTCTAACTTTTAGACTGCTTGGTCTGAGCCTTGTTAATAAGGGGTTCCTGGAGAGCTTCCTCTGGAACCAGGGGATTTCAGCAGCCTGTGGGGCTAACTGTAAATTCCCTAGAAGATATTGCTCCTACTGTTTGTTTGGCTGTGCTTAGTGCTGAACTTTTACTGGGGCCCTCTGAAATTTTCCTCCCTGCTGAGGTTTCTGAATGCATGAAGCCATCACAGGAAGCCAGCAGCATTAATGCCTAGATTGCTTTTTATTTATTGAAACAATTTATTATAATAGCAATAACAGCCCTGGCCTGGGGCATTTCCTGGGGAATTAATGGCAGTCTGGGCTGATGCTCCCAGCAGATTGTTAGCCCTCAGGAAACAGGCTCCGTAATTGTTGCTGGTTTGCTTAGAAATACACAGTAAAATGTGTTTCTAATTTTTGGCCAGTTTGAGCACCTACAAAATGGTGGCTTTTGCATAAGAGGGTTATAAAGAGCATGCAACTTTTATCTGCATGGATTAAATTCAGGCATGGATCAGTGACATTTTCATTGATGCTTCAAGTCCAGAAAGAGAAATACCAGGAAGGGGAAAGGTAACCCCAGCTAAACAGATTGACAGTGACTGGGGCCTGCTAAAAGCTTCAGACAAAAACTTACCTCTGAGCTGTCACTCAAGGTGGAAGAAAGAGTTACATTGATCAAAATCCATGTCCTAGTGGGTGTATGCACACATGAATCTGTATCAAAATTATGTTGTCTCTTGCTACTGATGTTCATACACTTTTATAGAGTGTTTTTAAAATGTAATGAGTGTTTTGAGGAGCTTCAGCATTGTTATAATGAATCTGCACCACTGGCAAGTGTTTGGAAGACACTGAACATCAGTGTGATGAAGGGGAAGCCCAATTTTAGTCTTTGCAAGTAGAACATGCGGTGGGGGAGGCTCTCAAAATCAGCTGTCAAAACCTCAAACCTAGGCTATTGCTGACTTGGCTGCTTCAACTGAGAAAAAGCAGAACCCATGGTTTTAACTTAAATTGATCTTTCTTCTGTGAAAAAAAAAATTTAAAAGGGAGATGTTGCCATGTGAGTGGATTGTATGTATGATAAATGCCAAGCCTACAGATGAACATAGGGTTACAGCTCAGTGAGGATGTCCAGACAGCATCTCAGATGTTGACTGAGTAGCTGTAGGAACTCATAAATGCCACCGAAGCCCAAAGATTCAATTACAGCCATTGCACTGCATGAAGGGCTATACATACAAGCACAAGCAGGGGATGAAAAATGGTTACTTAAGTACCAATTAAGGTGCAGCTTGCTTATGAGCTGGATACAGTAGCATGGAAAAAAGAGTGTGGAGGAGAAAAGAAAATCAGGACATGGACAAAAATGGAGGAACTAAAATTGCATGTCTGCATCTCATGCTCCAATCTATTTTTTTTAATAAGTTGTTTTAAAAGAGTAAGAAGTGGAACTAATGTGACCAAATCAAGCCCATGTGTGTGCAGGGATGTGGTGCTCAGGAAATTGTGCCTGGCATTCAATCAGCAAGCAGAGTGGAGGCAAAATAGACCAAGCATCTTCCAGGACAAACAGATCAGTCCTGCTCATTTGTTCTTCCCACACTTCTGTGCGTCCTCCTTATGCCTGCTTGCAAAGAAAGTTTGCAGTTGCTGTCCTGAGTTATGCTGCACATGGAGATAGATGTCATATCAGAGTTTGATTCCACTTTTTGAGGGGTTTTCAAATCTCTGGGATTTAGGCCACTTCTTTCCTGTTCACACACTACCAGACAAGCAGCAGCTGTGCTACTACACATGAAGGGCTGCATTTTTAATTCGTGTTCTGCCCCCTGAGGTTGGAATTGCCACTAACTTTATTGGAGCCAGGACATCACTCAAACAGACTGCAACAAGAGCTATCAGCTCCTTATGCCTGCTCTTGTACCTTCTCCTATACCTTTGGATTCTTGTGGTATCACTTTTATCAAAATAGCTTAAAAGTTCTGGCCTTAGTCTTGTTGACTTTCCAACTACTGCTGCATGTCTTTCCTCTTTCTTTTGTTAGACTTGTTGAACACATTTGCTGCTGTTACCTCTTCTGATTTCATGAAGTCTCTTGAGCCTGTTTTTTCCCCACACTATCAGCACCAACCTCTCTAGTAGCAGCCTCCTGTTTTACTAGCCAGATTTCAGATTACCATGACATTTTCCTTCACTGTGACTCGTCAGTCACCATTGACATTAATTTGGAAGGAGAGAAGTGAAGCACACAAAGGTGTTTTGTTCTGTAAGCATTGAACTATGTGTTGCCTTGAACCATACACATGTCAGCGTTTGGGCTCTGACCACAGAATCAGGTAATAATTTAGGCTGAAAGAGGTCTCCAGGGGTCACTTGGTCCAACCTCCTAGTCAGAAAGTGGCTAACTTCAAATTTAGTGCCAGGTTTGAAGTTAGAGCAGGATCTTGTCCTGTTGAGTTTTTAATATCTCCAAATGGTTTCCAGTTTGTCTTCTGCAAACACAGAAGCGCAGTGGGGGGAACTGAAGGTAGAGCAGAGCATTTTAGTTACAGAGATCTTTTGGGACTGAATGTCAGACTCTCATCTGGTGGGGCTGTAACAGATCCATCACTGAATTGAAGACAATAAGATTAATCTGAGGAATTGACTCCATCCTTGAACTCAGAACTCTCAACATACACAGCAGAGTAGAGCTGGCCTTGATGCTTCTGCTTGGTTCACCTTCACCCATTCAGCACACCTACAAACCAAAATTATTCAGCCCAGGGGAACTGCAGTAATAACATTTATTATAAACCCAACCAAACAAAAAGATAGTAAATAAACAAGATGACCTAGTTTACAAGGCGTGGTGGATACTTTGCAGTCTTGTTATATCAGCTCTGAAGTGTGGCTCTGCAGGACTCATCCTGCAGTGCACTGGTTCTGGCTGTGCTGGCGTAGCGCAGGTACACATTTTGGTGGTCTGGGCAGAAAGCCAGCACACTTGGCTTCGATAAGCAAATGAAGCTCATGAATAAATAGTCTGCTGCAGGGTTCCCCATTTCAGCTGGGCAATAACACAGAGCATATCAGGCTTTGTAATCACTTCTATTCCTGGTATGATGGTAATGGATGTGACAGCAAGATGCACTTAGCTGTTGCTAGGTGTGCATCACCCTGGTGTCAACCACACTCATGCAGCAACTGGAATTAGCATTTAATTCTATGGACTACTCCTTCTCCTTCCAGACAATTCCAAGACACAACTGCAGTGAACCCACATTCTGCATGTGGGCAAATGCCTTGGCAGCATAACCACTGTTTAAATTTGCCTTCCTGATTTCCCTGGGGAGAGGAGGTGAAGGGGAGTATGGAAGTAAATCAGCCATTGGAGTCTTTGCCGCTCCAGCGATTGTGGCTGGTAGATGCACAGAGGAGCTGTGTGTGTTTTGTTGTAAGGGTTGTTCTCAGCAATCATTTTCTTTCCCCCTTCAGAAAACCCAGAGCGAGCTGCTCTGTATTTTGTCTCTGGTGTATGCATTGGACTCGTCTTGACCTTGCTGGCTCTGGTGCTAAGGGTGTCCTGCCGAACTGACTGCAAACGCTCCTCCACAAAGAAACCTCCTCGGGAGCGGGAGAGTGACAGTGACAGCAGTGATAGCGATGATGATTCGGACACCACTTCAGACCTGTCAGCCCGCAGGCACCGCAGGTTTGAGAGGACTTTGAACATGAACGTCTTCACTTCGGCAGAGGAGCTGGAGCGAGCTCAGCGGCTGGAAGAGCGGGAGCGCATCATCCGGGAGATCTGGATGAACGGCCAGCCAGACATCCCAGGCACCAGGAGCCTCAACCGCTACTACTAAGCCATGGGGAGTCCAATCGTCTGGTCTCACACCCTTGGCCTCCTGATGGAGGAGAGGGAGGGAAGGAATATTTTGTGGGTGTCTCCCCTTTTCCCTACAGGCATGCTACCTGGAACAGTGTGGATGGACAGCAATAAAGCTTTCCCCATCTCCTTCTCCCTGACATATTTTTATCACCCTTCTTCACAGACACTTTCTAGTTTCAGCTGAGGTGGTTTCCAACTTCATTTCTTAGTAACAGGAAGGAAGGTGACAATTACATTCCTCCCATGTGGGACATGGAGTTTGGCATGCTATGGTACAAGTCTTCCTCTCTTGGCTGGGGAGAGAAGTTGTCCAGGTTTTTGCATTTATTTGTTTTTTTTCCTTTCCCTTTCCTGAGGTGGGAGAATTGTGAATAAAATGACAAATCTGGAAAGATGATCTGGGAAGAGAGGGGGAGATGCATCCTAACCAATTGTCTTGTGACTTTAGAAGCCATGAGATAAACCTAAAGGCAAATATGACTTGTTAAGAACTGAGGGATGGGAGGGAGGAGGATTCTTCCATCGTGAAATCATCTCGGTGCTTGGAGGTTTGCCATAGTGTATTCAGTTATTTATGGCTGTCTTTTCATCTTGCTTTTTCAATGGGAACATTTTTTTTTTTTACTGACACCTCAGGGATANNAGGTTGCAAAGGGTGTGGTTTTGTTTTGTTTAATATATATATATATATATATATGAAGATGCTGCACAGGAATGTGCCTTATTCTTTTTTGTTGTTGTTAAAATACAATTTTCCTATGGATAGCAATGCACAATATTTTATATATTTTATTAAAAAAAGCCAAAACAAAACATAAAGGGCCTATGATTACCAGAGGAAAATGGAGACAGAAGAAGCCACATATGACAGCAGAATGGGTAATAAATGCTAAATAAACTCTGGTTTGCTTCAATGCATTTGAATTTTCATCCTCACTTTCGGCATACGTGTTGCTTGAGGGAGATGATTTGGAAGAGTAGCACACCTCTGCAAGCAATCAAGGCTGAAGTTGTCTGCAGGCAGGAAACTGGAGCCTGCAGCCCATCTATCTATTGCTGTGGTGCACATGGGCAGAAGCAGCTGAGCAGTGAGTGGACTCTCAAGGGGCCATACGAAAGCTTACCTGCACCAAGGGAGCAATTTCTTGATGTCTGTTGCCCAGGTTCAAGTCATACCTGACAGAAGAAAATGTTAAATGAACAAAAAACAAAAACAAAACATGGAAATAAAGTGAAATATATTTTAATGCATCTTTAGTTGTCCCACAGAGTACTGAACGACATGCCACCATCCTACTCACTCCCAGCACCAGTTCATATCACTCCCATCATAAAACTTGGTGTTTTTCAAGTCAGTGCAACACTGCCCTAGTCTGTATGGCTTTGGGACATGCTCCTTTGTCACTTATGCATGCTTGTGTCTTAAGAGTTCACAAAATGCTGGCAAAGCACATAATGACCAAAAGATCAGAGCTCTTCTCTGCCCTCAAGGGGAGATGAAGGCAGGTGGACCTGCCCACAAGAAGACTGAGGGTATTAAGGGTGGGGTTGCACAGGTTCATATGCTGGCCAAACACTAACATGGTGGGAGAGGGCCCTGACAGCAAGAGCCTTCTTGACATTCTCTGGGGTCACCTGGAGGCTTCTTCTCCAGGTGAAGAAAGCTGCATTTGAAGTGCTTACACCTACTTCTCCCAGCTTCCCCAGGCTCTTACAGAGTGAGAACTAAGTTGAATAACTGCACCTGGTTATATTGCTAATGTCAGAGATATGGCTGGGTGGTGAGAGGTGGCTTTACCTGGGAAGACAATGCTGTTGTTGGCAGAGCAATTTCTGGTCCTGCAGAGCTACAAATGGGAAGACTCAGTGTTGACCTGGGATGTAATTTTTTCACTTACATTTAGAAATAAAGCAGAAGGCAGGTCCCAAGCCATGTATGTCAGGCGCTGTGTTTTATTTGGAATGTTGAATGCACTCTGTCGAGGGTGTCAAGGAGCAAAATGACAGGATGAGGTCACTGGGATCAGTTTTGCTGGCCATGTGTTTTCCCCTGTTAACAAGATACAGTCCCTCAAACTCGGTGATAAAGGGACAGCAAATTTTCAGATGTAAGAGTGCTGTGTCCTGAAATATAGCTTGCAAAACTGATTTTAAAAAATGAATTAATGGATTTATGTATATGAAATTCCCTAAAGAATTTTTTCAGACCAGAAGAAAAAGCAAGCATGGCAAGTCTGAGTTTAGCTCACATGCAAACAAGGGATTAAAATATCTGCTCTAATCGTAAATCACAACTGAACCCAAGGTACAAATGCATGAGCAGTCTTCTCTCAGCATTGTTAGTGCTGCAGTAAATCTTCCTGCTGAAGCCTGCAATACAAAGGAGCAGGTTGTGCACGTTGCTTGGCAGGGTTGAGCATACAAGCCCAGCTCAGCTTTGCCCTGGGAAACAAGATGTAACAGAAGTCGACACACTGCCTTCGCAGCACAGGCAAGACTTTTACCGATCTTCTAGCCCCTTTTGTCTCAGGGCCATGCACTTCTAAAAAGGCTTTGACTAAAGAAAAGAAAAAAATGCAGTCCTTTGAGCTACTGTAAGTAAAAGACTTTAAGTAATTCTGTAGCTATTTATGGATTTGTCCCAAAAGTGCTGAACAGTTTGTCTGGGGGAAAAAGAAGCAAACCAAAACAAACAACAAAAAAACAAAATCAAGATTTGTGGGGCAGGAGTTGGTGGTTTGTTGTTAACTCTATCAACCAACAGAGTAAAAGCAGGCACCAGGAGCACAGAAGAGCTGGATTCACTGGAGGAGAGGGTCAAATCCGTATTTCTTCAAATTGTAAGCAAGCAGAGCTTTGGACTTGTATAGTTTCAGTCTTTGTGTTGTACTCACCATGTCATATGAAATGTTTAAACCCTTGTAGAGCCAGAGAGCAGAGAATAAAATAGTTTTTACTAGCCTAATGTGAATCTGTCTTGTAGGAGGTTATATGTAGCTCTGCTCTCTTACTTCCATGCTTATTTAATATTTAGCATTAAAGTGAAATATTGTTTCCAGAATAGCATTATTCAAATTCTGCAAGACAGGTAAAGGAGTTGAAACTGATTTTTTCCTGTTTCATGAATGAATTTCCTAATAAGTGACCTTCTGGATAGAAAGATGCTGAGGTTGTTTTCCATGCTAATCTATTCTTCATGCCTCAGTTTGCCTTTATTATTTGATAATAGAGAATAGCAGTGATCTGGACTCTGAGTTGCTTAGCCAGTTGGTAACAGAAGGAAGCACATGATGTTGTGTTTAAAGGAGATAGTGTTGTGGTGGCCATGCACCATCTGTTGGGCTGTAGGTTTGTGGCAGGTAAATCTCAGAGCGTGAAGTGCCTGTGCTACATAACATACCTGGACACTCTCATGCTTCTACACATTGCAGGATGTTTGGATTAGTAACCAGAGGGTCTATAAATTACAGTTGGATAACTGGTACCACATTAGCTTTGTAAATCAATGTGATGGGTTGGAAAATTAAGGGTCACACTCTTGGGAGAAGCTGAACATGTGGAAATGGTGACTAAGACTTCCTAATAGTCAACCACAGAATCACAGAATTAACCAGGTTGGAAAAGCCCTTTGAGATCATAGAGTCCAACCTATCACCTAAGTCTTCTAGTTAACTAATCCATGGCACCAAGCACCTAATCCAGCCTCCTTTTAAACAACTCCAGGGATGGTGACTCCACCACCTCCCCAGGCAGCCCATTCCAATGGCAAATTACTCTTTCTGTGAAGAACTTCTTCCCAACACCCAGCTTAAACCTGCCCTGGCACAGTTTGAGACTGTGTCCTCTTGTTCTGTCACTGGTTGCCCGGGAGAAGAGACCAACCCCTACCACCTTTCAGGTAGTTGTAGAGAGCAATAAGGTCTCCCCTGTGCCTCTTCTCCAGGCTGAACAACCTCAGATCTAACACATTTTTAGCCTCCTGTCTGGTAGGCCAGATGGGACTGGTTTCAGAAGTCACAGTTGTGTATGGAGAGGCTGCAGAGAGATAGGATGTTCCAGTTAGATACCTGCTCATTCCCCATTGTCCTTGACTTCTGAAGGCCATATTAACCTCCCTCTATCACTCACTCCATCAGCACTGACCTCTTTTGCAGACCTGTGTTCAATGTACCCTGAAAATCTTGGTAATGTGGTGTTTGCTGCCTTTCCCATGTCCACCCTGGTGTTCATATTCTCGATGAATTCCAGCCAGTTAATGAGGCACATCTTTCCCTTCCAGAAACCGCAGTGCTACGACTTAACCCCTTGCCTGCCATCTTTCCCAGCACCTCAGGGGCTGCACAAATAGAGCAAGCTGACTTAGCTATTGTATTGCCAGGATGTAAAGCATATGCTCGTGGTGCTGTGGGGAATCTGAGTTTCTTCTTGTGCTGCATGGACTCTCTCGAGTTTCTGGAGGCATCACAAGCAATTAATCATCTTAGACTGGCCCAGAAATCCTTCTGCTCACAATCATTACTGAGATCTCTGTCATAGTGAAGTTTTAATAATCCAGTCTGAGTTTCTAGTGTCCTTAGATACCCTCAAAAAATTCTCAGTGCTTCTTGCCTTTACTTGTGCACTCATCAGAATTGGTGCAGCATGCTCCTTCATGTAATTTCCTCCTTTTCTCTTCACCCGTTAATCTATTTTTGTGGTTGTCTCCAGGACTGCTGGTTAAGCATAATTCATCCACAAGGCAGTAATGGGTTTTTGTTCAGTACACTGAATGTGTGCATTTGCTACACTCTGGGTCTGAGGGTCCCCACTCTGAGTGAATGGGGTGGTTTAGTATCATTTAAAGAAATAATTTCAATTAGCTGCTACTTAATGAACCTACTCCAGCAAAAGTGATGTAGTTGTCACGATTTGAGGTGTTGCATCAGGGAGCCCTGCCTCACTGGAAGTTATGTGTTGGCTGAATTGTCATGACCTGAAAGCTACTCAGAAGTTTATGTGTGATAGATGCTCTGGGAAATGCATTCTAGGGGACACTTGATCATGTCATGAAAGCCTAAAAGTTCACGTGGTACTCTCCAGAAGGATAAGTGGACATGGCTTTGCCTTCAAAGCTAGAAGAGTGCAATTGGCCCAGGATTTCCCCTGGGAAATGTCTGCTTGCTGAGGGGAGGTGTGAGATGCATTCCTCAGTTAAATGCTTGGATATGTGGCCAAAACAATTCCAGCAGCAGGTATGATGGGTGTCAGCCCTGGTTCTCTTTTCCTTCTGTCTGAACACCAGTGGGCAGCTCAGAGGTTCCAAACAGGAGTGAAGGTTTCGAACCAATATGCTCAGCACTGAAGCTCTGATGAGAGCCCTTGGCAGGTTTGGAGTGGTGCACAGGAGGACTCCTGCTGCCGTACCTGTAATCACTAAACAAGATTTCTTAGTGCTGAAGCTTCAACAATAAGCAAGGGAATGAAGCCTCACCTCTGCTGGCAAAAGGCTGCTGACACTGTGAACAAGTCCATGAGTGTGGTGAGTCATTGGTGATCTCCAGTGCTATAATGGAAACAATAAAACATTGTAAGATTTTCTGTTGTCCTTTTCTGGGGCCAGTTCCTGAAGGACCAGAGGGACAGTCTGATTTTTCAGTGCTGCAGAAGTCACTGATTTGGAGTGTGGGAGCAGATTGGTAGCAACTTACACATCTACATGCATGTCTCAGTGATAGCTTCACGTGCACTTGTGCACTTGCAAACCCAGAGTTGCTTCCTAAACCACTCAGTGCTGTCAGAATAATCCAGAAAACACTTTAAAACATGGATGTATTTTTAATTCTGGAAAACCACGACCCGATTTTATGTTTTGTTTGACCTTTTGTTTCCCCTTCCATTCTAATGACAAAATGTATTGGTAAAACTAAAGCCTCAGCATTCCCTCTGAAGACCTATGCAAACCTAATAAAGCCCTTTGTAAAAGTATACAGCTGAGTATTTTTTATTTTAATTTTCATTTAAAGGAATTAATTTAGAAAGTAAGACTATGCCATGTTTTCTTATCACCCATCCTTCTTCCAAAGAATGCAGAGGTCGGTTCTAGATGGTTGGGAATCTGTGCTGTTTTCTGCCAGCTGCTGAGGAAACTCCACAATTTTTGTGGTGTTGGAATGGCTCTTGGCTTTCGTTAGTGTCCTGACATGGGCATGATTATTGCCCAGAGTTGGTTCAGTTCCTGGGGTCCCACTCCCCCTTCTGTTGCAAGGTCCAGAGGCGGGTTGCAGGGGGGCATACTACGTGGCCCTGGAACCAGGAAGTTTTGGGCTGCACGTACAAGTCATGCGCCTGAGTCAGGTGATTTGTGCTGCTCTTAGGGTGTTGAAACCCACCCCTGGGCGTGGGACTTTTGAACCAATTGGCCATTCAATGGATGCTAAGTGCCTATTGGTCAGTTCCACGCTCCCCTAATGAGGTATTTAAGGGAGTGCAATGGCTGTTAGTTGCTTCTTTCTCCCACCGCCATGAGGAACTCAAGCGTCAGCACCCCGTCCAGTAGCGGCCATGTGCTCAGCCAGCAGCAGCGGCGGCGGCAGAATAGCAGGGTTTGGAAAGCGGCAAAGGCAAACTTTTCTCTTTTCCTTTCTATTCGGGATAAATCCTCCTTCTTTCTTCTTCCTCGGGAAGAAACATTGTATCCAGCACGAGTTTCATGGGCTTTTATAGGCCGGTTAGGATCACTTTTGTATTAGGCTCTCTGTTCTCTAAGTTCTGACTGTTTAAACTGTTTAATTCTGTGTTTCAAGCGATTTCGTGTATTTATCCTTGCCAACCGAGCATCCAAAGAACCCGGGGGAACTTTCTGGACCCGCCCTGTGATTATTAATAGTAATTAAAATTGATAATCGCAACAGTTAGTTCATCTGCCATTTTTCTGTTGAGCAACAGGTGGGTTGAGGGAATGGAAGTTGTTTTTTTTCCCCATGTTCTTGCAAGGACATTGTTCTGAGTAAAGCTAGCTGACTACAAAGGAAAGCAAATCCTCATATGGAGTCTAAGCCTGAAGAACAAGGCAAACATAGTCTTGAGTGGCACCTATTTGTGCCATGGCTTTGTGTCCTTTGTCTTTTGGAAACGTTACCACCTTAGCACCTCCTGAGAACGTCAATCATTTCTCCTTTCTAATAAACTTACACTTTTGGAGCAAACACTTTCTGACAGTAGTGAGAGCAGATGGGAACAAAGTCAAATTTCTTTCTTTGAGCTATGAGAAAACACCCTTCCCTTTCCATTATGGCTTCAAGAAGAAATAGAAGCTACGATGATGTGATGGAAAGTGGCATTTAAAAACCCTGAAATGAGATATCTAAGTGAAAATGTACCTTGCTTTGTAGTTTCTGGCAGAGCACTGACTTGGCTTATTCATTTTCTAGTTGTGTTGTCGGTATTGTAAGTGAAATATAAACTCCCTGCAGGACTTTTCTGGAGATGTAGTGCCATTCTGTAAAAATCTTTGGCTTTTAAAAAGGCAGCAATTTGTACATTCAATTTCTTAAAAGATCTTTACAACTTTCTTTTATGTGGAATGGTCCTCACCTCATTCTCAGTGAAAGGGGACTTTAAATGAATGAATTGTTTAGAAGGAACAGGAGTAGTTCTCCTTCCTCCAGTTCCTGTGGGTTTGGAGCCTCAAGACCACCCAGGAACAGCAGAGCCCAGAGACATCTGATGCCTTTGCTAAACTTATTTGCATGAATTCTTGTCCTTTCTTGAAATAGCAGTTTGCTCCTCCAAAGCGACAGACCCAGCTGTGAGTGTTGCAGTTTCATCCCAGAGATATCCTAAGTACCCAAATTCCCAATGTGAGCACAGTACCTGTAAAGCATCTGTGTATTTCTGGCATTTTATTAAAAGGGCAATTTAAGAGAAAAAGTTCAAGAGGGATCAAAAACGTGAGTGAGAAATGGTGCCTTTGCACCCAAAACCAATGCAGGATTTTTTCTCATGGAACTGAAGTGATCTGGCAAACACACATCTCCTTCTGAGAACCAGCTGAAGCACTGAAAGACTGATTGCTAATGACACTTCCTAAAGACTAAGCATCTCACCAGACAGCGCTCCCAGAGGATGTCCTTGCTAGGAGAGAAGGATGAATATTGTCTGACAAGGCCCTGGAAGATGCCACCCACACTCTGGGCATACTTTTGAGATTTGCCTTATCCTTTCTGTTCTATAATAGCATCTCAGCAGACTTCCCTATGTAGATCTACATCAGAGTCTGTACTAGGGATGCTGGATCCTTTAGCACATCACTGTGTGGGCCAAGGGAGCACAAACACCATCATAACATGAAGGGATGAGGCTGGTGAAGGTGAACCTCTTCCCATCTGAAGGCTGGGATCCACCAGAATATGAGCTACTGATCCTTGGTGTCCCCCTCCTGCTCCAAACACATTTGTCTACACACCTTCTGTACCTTCCTGCCCAACATATGGAGGGGTGGCCAAGAAAACAAACCTCCTCCTTCCTTTTGAGATTGCCTTCTCATCACCAGCCCTGACTCCTCACTGGTGGCAGGATCGTGAACTTGCCCTGCATGGGGGACCTGCATAACAAGGAAAAAGGCTAACTGTAGCAAGGAGACAGGCACCAGGATGGGAAGGCTGTGGGGGATGTAGATGTGGTCACCACTGGGGACTCCTGATGGTTAGGAGAGCAGAATGTTTTGGGAACAAGAAGTTTGGGAAACAGACAGTCCCTTGACTATAACCATCCCACTTTCCAGGTCTCTCCCCAACATCAAGGCCTTCCAAAACCCCTTCCATCTGTAGTCCTTCTGGAGGCCTATTTGCCTGGAGGACATAGGTCTTGACACAGTCTCCAGTGAGCTACACAGTCCTTTTGGATGAAAGCCCAGGTCTTAAATGTTTTATTTACAAAACGTGACCCATTTTTAGCAGTGAAAACTTCTGCTGTGGAAGAAGTCCTATCTTCCACAAAAGAAATATCTCATTTCTTCTTGTAAACAGCTTGGCGTGTGTATGGCCAATTCAGTTCACTGGTGGGATGTGATTTACCACAGGCATATTTATACACTGGCTATAAAATACACTCATTTTTCCAGGATGGAAAAGTGCCATTCAAATCCGAACTAATTATTTTTACTCCTTTATTGTAAATTGCCACTCAAAAGCAAAATCAGCAGTGACAGCAGACAATATTTATGTCTCACACACCCACACAGATCTCTTCCAGTGAAGGGATAAAGGAATAAATAATTTCTGAATGTGTCATTTTGATCTGGACAGTTTCTAGTTCATATCAAGTTATTAAAGTGACAGAAAAAAACCAAACAAATGTATTTTTCCACCTGTAACCTGGAATGTTTCAAAGAAAAATTGCTTAACAGGGATGAGCTGAGAAACTCCATCACAACTAACCCTGTTGGTTTTTTTTTGTTTGGTTTTTTTTTTTTTTTTTTCCCTAAACAAATAAATGTTTTGCTGAAAAAGTCTTGGCTAAACCTACTAACCAAGGGTTAAAGAAGCTGAGGCTAAAATCAGTCTGGACATAAACCAGGCTTTTTCAACAACAGCAGTAGTTTAGTATTGGAAAAAGTTAGCAGGTGAGGGTTTCTACCTATGTGATGGGAATTTTTAAATCAGTGTTTCTGAATGACACACATCCTTCTGGAGTAGATGGAAAGCCCAGAAGCTCAGAGAAGGTCTGGATATTACATAGTCTGAGCAGCTCCTGCCAATGATATAACTAATAGCACTGTGACCCTCTCCCTCTGCCTTCAGCTGCATGCAAGATGTGCTATGACCTGCATACGGGTAGCAGAGAAACAGCATAGAGTCATTCAGTGCCTTCTCTTGCTGGTCCTGCCCACGGGGTGAGGCTTGTGTTAGTGAGCAGTAGCCTGTCCAGTTAAGGGAAATTGGCTTATTAAGGAAGTAGGCACTGGAGATTTTCCTTTACTGAGGTAGTTGAGAGGTTGAAAGTCCTGAGTTCACTTTCTTGGCATCATGCTGAAATGTGCACTGGGGAACCCTGGGTCTCATCAATCCAGCAAGCACTTGCCAGGATGGATTTGCAGCCAACATTCATGTAGCTCAGAGAGAAAGGGAAAAAAAAAATGGTATTTTGTATTCAAAGCATGTCTGGGGGCTGGGGGCTGAGAAGGGAGAGCGAGAAGCTGGGGGGTGTGTGTGTGTGTGTGTGTGTGTGTGACTTTCTCTGCTGCTGCTCATAGGTTAAGGCATCTCCAGCCATTTTTCTCCCATAAGACTCATGGTGTCAGAGATAGGTTATTAGTGAAGATGTGTCCCTGTGTTGGTTTGAGCTAATTGGAGAATTTGTGTGAAAAATTAGACTGCTGCCTGAGAGTGAGAAATTAAACACTATGTCCCTTCACCCAGTTTTGAATGAGAGAGAAGAAAGAAGGTTGTTTTAGAATGTTCCCAAAACATCCAGATAAGCCAGTGTGCTTGCGCAGTTCAGTCGGCTCTGGGTCCCCGGCAGGCTTCACCAGCTTCTTTCCTTTGTCTCTCTGCCTTTGAACTAATTCAGAGTAAAATTACTAAAACCATTCATTCCTTCCTGCCACTAATCCTTCTGACCGATCTTCAGCTTATCTGCAGCATCATCAAGTGGTGAGATAAGGCTGGGGGGAGGAGGGAGAGGTGGTACAGGGGGGTTTGGTTTCCCTCTCTTGGGGATTTTGGTCTCCAGGAGGGGTGTGGTGTCTGTATTTCTTTTTACTGTATATTTCTGTAAATATCTGTTATATCTTGTAAATATTTGCTTGTATATTTGCATTGCTGTAAATATAAAGCTTCATTTATTAACTTCCAGTGTGTTTTTCTGAGTTTTAGCCGGGGTTCTAAAAGGTGGGGGGGCAGGTCACTGCAAACCCACTACAGTCCCCTTTTCTTCAACTTCTGCAAAAGCCCTTCATGCTCTTGGGATCAGACACTCAGAAACAAAGCCAGAATGAAGAGTGACAGCCACCTTCAAGTCCTTGAGGGAACGATATTAATAACATGCCTACATTCTCTAGTTTCATTACTACAGTGGGAAATACTGAGGTATTTCTTTACAAATGATGCTTCCTTAGGCTTCATTTCCTGAATCTGTGTCCCAACTGCCTGTAAAACTCCATCATGGCTCTGCAATGACTTCTAATCCCTCTCTGCAGCGTTGGAGAACATTGGGGGTGCTTGGCAAAAATTTCACACTCACAGAGAATCACACAGAAACACCCAGGTTGGAAAAGACCCTCAGGATCACCAAGTCCAACCTATAACCCTACTGTACAAGATTCACCTTAAACCATATCCTTAAGCACCACATCCAAATGACCCTTAAACACATCCAGGGTAGGTGACTCAATCACCTCCCTGGGCAGGTCATTCCAGTGCCTGACCACTCTCTCCATGACAAACTTTTTCCTAATGTACAATCTAAACCTACCCAGCCTCATCTTGAGGCCATTTCCCCTTGCTCTGTCTCCAATTACCTGTGAGAATCATAGAATCATAAAATGGTTTAAGTTGGAAGAGACCTCAAAGATCACCCAGTTCCTACCCCCTGCCATGAGCAGGGACACCTCCCACTACATCAGGTTGCTCAAACCCTCGTGTAGTAGGTTTGCTGAAACCAACACACCTCATCTAGCCTGGCCTTGAACACATCCAGGGAAGGAACAGCCACAACCTCCCTGAGGAACCTATTCCAGTGTCTCGCCACCCTCACTGTAAAGAACTTCCTCCTAACATCCCATTTAAATCTCCCCTCTGCCACTTTAAACCCATTACCCCTTGTCCCCAGCCCTCCTGTAGGCCCCCCTCAGATACTGGTAGGCTGCTATAAGGTCTCCCCAAAGCCTTCTCTTCTCCAGGCTGAAAAGCCCCAACTCTCTCAACCTGTCCTCATAGCAGAGGTGCTCCAGCCCTCTGATCATCTTGGTGACCCTCCTCTGGACTCTTTCCAACAGTTTCACATCCCTCTTGTGTTGGGGGCTCCAGAACTGCACACAGTACTCCAGGTGGGGTCTGATGAGAGCAGAGTAAAGGGGGAGAATCACCTCTCTTGCCCTGCTGGCCACACTTCTCTTAATGCAGCCCAGGACACAGTTGCTGTCTGAGCCGCGTGTGCACACTGTTGGCTCATGTTGAGCTTTTCATCAACCCCCAGGTCCTTTTCCTCAGAGCTGCTCTCCAGCCACTCACCACCCAGCCTGTATTTGTGCTTGGGATTGCAGC
>VWZI01012931.1:263184-285363 GCA_013396835.1 Psilopogon haemacephalus | reverse complement strand
TGTGGGGGGGGGGGGGTGTGAAAGAATAATTAAAAACTGTAAAATCAAAACTGAATTACCTAAATTTTACCCTTCTATTCTGTTTTTTTTATTTATTTATTATTACTATGAATTTTGTATGTGACTTCATTATTTCTAGCAGGCATCCTTGGAAATTTCTCTTGGATACAAGAACATGTCCAAATATTTCTCATGAAAGACAAATGTCTACATTTAAGTCAGATAACAAACATCTACTATTACTTCTAGTCCCCCAAAATATGACTGCTCTGTGAAACATTCGAACACAAGTCACTATTATTCTTCCTAATAAAGAGGGAAAAATATTTAATATAGGGATAGGAAATTATCTAGAAACTACATGTAAGCCATAAAACCTTAACTACCAGGAGTGTCTTAAATAACTTCACTGTTTCACAATGGCAGTACATCTCAAATCAACAATGAAATTTTCATATTCTATTGTGTATTTAGTAGTGAGACTTCTTTTGAAGTCACTTAACATTTTGTTTCTGTGGTATGCCTTTTGGGAACAGAACTAACTTGATGTAAATCTAGGAAAACACTTGCACGGTTCCATGCAGACATAAAACCATAGAATCATAGAATGGTTTAGGTTGGAAGAGACCTCAAAGATCATCCAGTTCCAACCCCCCTGTGCCATAGGCAGGGACACCTCCCACTAGATCAGGATGCTCAAGACCTTATCCAGCCTGGCCTTGAACACCTCCAGACAGGGAGCAGCCACAACCTCCCTGGGCAACCTGTTCCATGGTCTCGTCACCCTCACTGTGAAGAACTTTCTCCTAACATCCTGTTTAAATCTCCCCTCTGCCAGTTTGAACCCATTTCCCCTCATCCTGTCATTACAAGACCCTGTGAACAGTCATAGAATCAGGGAAGCACTTGTTGATTCAGGGGAAAAAAGACTGATGCCAGAAGCTGTCAGTGATTTGGATGACACATGCTCCTTCACACCCTCCCTTTTCGACCCTCATCTTACACATAGGTTGCAGTGGTCACTTCTGGGTGACAACAAAGGCCAATAGAATACTAGCACACCCTTTCTAAATGATCCCAAACCCCTCTTCTATATCTTGAGACAGACAGCATTTGTTCTGCTTCAGCCTCAACTGTTTCAGGTGCCTGTTTCTCACCTTTCTTAATGTTCCAAGAAGATAAACTATTGTTCATAATATGGTTCAGGTCAGAAAAAGTCACTTACATTCTTTGTCCACGGTTGCCTACAACACTAAGGATTTTAATCTTTTAATCTTTAAGCTACAACAGATAAAATATTTAACTTACTAAGGGCAGTGGAAGAGCTCATATGTTGACTTAAATATGGCAAAGACCTCATAAGAAAGCTCAAAGACCTATCTGAATGCCTTCTTTGGATAAAACCGCTCATTGCCCTAAATGTCTACATGCACTACATGTCAAAAGATTACATATGTCTATGCTAACTCTTAATTTCATAGCAGGCTACATTTATTTTACTGAATAGAATCAATCTATAGATCAATACACAGGAAAATAATAATTCATCTGATTTCATTCTTAAAGAGTAAAACAATTTAAAATATTAAAAAGTCTAAATTGAGCATGTGTATGTAAGGAATTGAGAATTTACTAATTTTTCTAATTTTGCTATCTTTGCATGAAATTTCTTAATTATGTCAGATGTGGTCTTTTAAATAATTTTGTGTTATTAAGTCAAGAAGATATTTTATATGATTTATGAAATGTTCTTTTTGTTTGGTCCTGGGCAAGACTGGCACACTTATTGCTTGTCACAAAATAGTAAAGACCTGTTACCTTGCAGCATGCTGGGGACACACAAGAACTCTTAAAGTGTTACAGAAATGTACCACGGGAATCAAGTAATAAGGAACCAGCACACACACACAGCTTACTGCTAGGTACTGCCATGGAAGTGGCTGAGAATGGTCAGATTACAAGAGTGAAAGCCAACAGATTAACTGCCTCCCTGAAATGCTTATATACCAGTGCACAGAGCATGGGGGAAAAGCAAGAGGAACTTAAGATCTGCATTAGGATGAATAACTATGATATAATTGCCATCACTGAGACATGGTGGGACAGTTCCCATGACTGGAATGTTGTCATGGATGGCTCTGTACTGTTCAGGAAGGAGAGACCAGCAAGACAAGGTGGGGGAGTTGCTCTCTGAATGCAAGAGCAACCGAAATGTGCTGAGTTCTATCCAAGGAAGGTCCAGAACAGGTTGAAAGCTTGTGGGTAAGAATTAAGGGAAGTGGGAAAGGAGGTGAAATTGTAGGCATCTACTATAGACCACTACAAACAACAGGAGGTAGCCTCTAGAGCTAACTCCTTGGTACTCATGGGTGACTTCAATCGCTCTGATATTTGCTGGGAAGCTCACACAGCCAGGCACAGACAGTCCAAAAGTGAGTTCTTGATGCAGGTAGTGATGGTAACTTCTTGATGCAGGTAGTGGAGGAACCAACAAAGAGAGGTGCACTGCTGGACCTTGTATTAGTAATAAAGAGGGACTGGTTGAAGACATTAAGGTTGGGAACAGCCTTGGTGACAGTGATCATGACATGGTGCAGTTTAGTATTCTACAGAGTAGATGCAGACCAACAAGTAGAATTACAGCTAACTTTGTACTCTTCAGAGACATGCTTGCAGAAATCCCATGGACTAAGGCTCTAGGAGGTAAAGGAGCCTAAGAAAGTTGGTTAACTTTTAAAGGCCGCTTCCTACAAGCCTGAGTTAGGTGTGTTCCCTTGAGCAGAAGATCAAGGGAGATTCTCCTCCCCCTCTACTCTGCTCTGGTGAGACTTCATCTTGAGTAGCATGCTCAGTTTTGGGCTCCCCAGTTTAACAGGGACAGGGATCTGCTGGAGAGAGTCCAGTGGAGAGCACCAAAGATGATGAGGGGACTGAAGCACATGCCTTATGAGAAGACGTTGAAGTACCTGGGGCTTTTTAGTCTGGAGAAGACTGAGAGGGGATTTAATAAATGTTTATAAATACCTGAGAGCTGAATGTCAGGAGTGGGGAGGACAGGCTCTTCTCACTTGCTCCTTGTGATAGGACAATGAGTGATAGATGAAGCACAGGAGGTTCCACTTCAACCCAAGGGGGAAATTCTTTACTGTAAGGGTCACAGAACACTGAAACAGGCTCCCCAGATAGGTTATGTAGTCTCCTTCTCTGAAGCCTTTCAAGGACAATCTGGGTGAGTTCCTCTGTGACCTGAGCTAGATTGCAATGTTCTGCTCTGGCAAGGGGGTTGAGCTTGATGATCTCATTGGGTCTCTTCCAACCCCTGACATCCTGTAATCCTGTGATGTTTTCTTCTCTTTGCAAAGCACTTTCTTTAAGAAGAAGAAGTTTTCATTTAGAGCAGAAAGTAATATCACTTGTCTCCTTGGAGTTCGTGAATATTATTTCTCATTGTTCAATAAACAGCAATTGGAACACATTAATATTCATAAATCATCAACTTGTAGACATTCTGATGCAACATTTTGTGAGTAATGTGTAGATGTAGTAAATATGTGTATGCATATAGATTTATTCTTAAAAATCTGTTAACACAAAAATTGTTATCAAAATATTAGAAAAGGCTGTCAAAAAACTGAGGGCAGAAAGAAAGAATTCTACCATCTGCTCCTTCTCTTGATTATTCCAGATGAAGTGTGACTAGCATATTCTATCAAAAGTAGTAAAATTTCCCAGCAATAAAATAATTAATTTCTGATGTAAGATTCTTCCAGTCTCTGTCTCTTGGCCAAATACTTCAATTCAGTGATGTTTTAAAATAATTGTCTTAGTGATTTTTAACTCCTTGTGGTACTTCAGAGAAATCACTTCAAAGTCTGAGTCCACAGTACTTTATGACATTAGGTGTGGAACTGTAACAAATAATTCTGATTATCTAATTCCTTTAGTTCTCTTTCTTCATTTATAACAACCTTTTATAGACAGCAGTTTGATACACAAAGATATTCCTAGTCCTTTTTTTTTTTTTTTTTTAATATAATAATTGAATTCAGTGTACATTGTGTTTAGAAGCCTTGGCCAAATGCCAAACAGGTGGGCTTCCTGATGTCTCTGAATGAATCTATAGCTGAATGCCTGTAAGGTGCTTCTATTTCAGATGCTGTTGCCTATACAGCAGGAAAGTAGGCAAAACTATATCATCCATCTGTCAGCCCTTTGAACAGCATCACATGTCCTCACCTGACATCTGCACCAACACAGATGGGATATGCTGTGCTTTGGCTGGTCTATACACCCTGCAGTCAGTTGAATCCATGCTGACAAGCATGCAAGGTCCAATTTTTCTCCCTCATATTTCCCTGAAATTTTCTTCCAACCTGCCTCTGATCTTCATCCAAGGGCAAGAAACAAGCCTGAGTTTGAACAAAGGCATGGGCCTGTACTCAAAATGAAGAGCAGACATTTCTGTTGCTAAAGCCAGCACTACACTGAGGAGAGATGACAGAAGGTATTCTGTTTCTTCTGCAAGATGGCCTCGTTCAATAGGTGCCCTGGATACAGGATTTATATCTCAGTATCTAAATGACATGTGTTAGTACTTCCTGTGTCACCTTTTTTTCCAATGTTAATCGCAACAACTGCAACTCATTCAGCATCTGGAAATGTACCCAGTAATTTTAATTTGTCAGCATAAATAGACCTGAATTAAGAAAACCAAAGTAAAATGTTCATTAGCACTCATTAAATATAGACCACTAAGACGAGTTTCCTTCTGGCGCTTCACTGCATGACTCTAATTCAAGATGTTCATGCTCTGCCAAAACATCCAGAAATACATTAAAATGATTTGTACAAATTATTAAATAATAAAATAATATATCTTGAATGGTAGAAATTATTATATGTATAGATAGATTAATTTTTTTATTTGCAATCCATGTTTTCCTTTATCAAGAAAAAAAATCTAATTTAGTTGAATTGGATGATGCATGATAATTTCAATTTTGCATTCTGGTTATAGTTCCTATTAAAAGGTTACATTCTGCAATAATCTCTTGTTCTCTCTTCAGCAAGGCAGGACTTTTGCTATGGTCTGAAAAATCCTTTACTCTTTCTCCCACAAATACTTACAAATATTCTGGAAACAGCATAGACAGAGCTTCCATCTAAATTTCATAGAAAGCCAGTACAAATACAAAGTCTAATTAAAATTATATTTCCATTAGCACGTTTTTTTTTTTTTTTTGTTGTTGTTTTTCTGAAAGGTCAATACAATTACTGTGCACAGTGGTATCTGGAGAGCAATTTTGCTACCAACTGTTTACTGCCTTTTCCTCTTTCTTGTGTTCTTCACCAAGCTCTCTGTCCCACTCCATCATATGTTCCTGCACCAAAGCCAGACAGTAGGTGTACTTGGCAGTTACATGATCCATATGTCAAGGCATGGAATTATTTTTCTTTAAGCGATGGACTAGGTATTAATCTTCTTCACTTACCAAATATTTTGCCTGACTAAAAGGAAAGCTAAGTGACTGACTATATGATCAACATAGAGTCTGCTTCCTAATTATTGTCTCTGCTCTCTTTTTTTAAAAAAAATCTTTTCTTCTGGTGGCAGTTCATTTATGTGTATATTTTATAAAGTCCTTTGTTAGTCTCTAATGAGATTCATATGCAAGTTCATCAAATGGTTGTATCCTCATGGCCACATGCAATTCAAAGCTCATGATGGCCTAAGATTCATTCACAGAGCATTAATCAGAAATTAGAAATAAACAAAAGCCTCTTTGCTGCATAAAGACAGTGAATTGTTATTGGCTGCTATTCAGCAAATGGCAGGATTATATTACTCTTGACAGAGATTGCCTATCCATCTGGCTGCATGCATGCCTGCTGCATGATGAGTGCTTTGATGAGTGATTTGATTTCTGCCCCATAGCAGAAAGTGTACAGTTCTTTCTCCCCATTTAGAGTGGTCTCCCTAAAGCATATCAATATTCAGTAATGGTGGGGAATTTGATTGTCATTGGCTCCTCTAGGTAGAGCATAGATGAAAAACTACATTTTGTTTTGTATGTTATTATCTTACAGACTTCATTCTATTTTTACCCAAGGCTTCAGCTAACTTTAATTCCTACAAAAGATATACTGGTAGAACTAAGGCAGGATATGCTGGAAGGACTAAAGTTGCTGGAGACAAACCAGGGACACCTGTGGGACAGTGCAATGATTCCACTAGGACTGACGTCAATGCCTGAGATCAATCAAGCAGGGACCAGCCTCCTACCCCACAAAAAGTGTATCAATGCCAATGCATGGAGCATTGAGAACAAGCAAGAAGAGCTTGGGGATGTCATGCAGGAAAATTGTAATATTATTGCACAGACAGAATCCCATAGCTGGAGTGCCGTGTTGGATAGCTATAGACTCTTCAGAAGGGATAGGCCCAGGAGAGGCAGTAGGGTGGCACTGTATGTTAGGGAGTGCCTTCTGTGTCTTAAGCATGATGATGAAGGTGATGATCAAGATAGATGTCATGATGGGGATCTGCTATAGATTACTCAAGAGGATGAGGAGGTTGACAAAGTGTTTTAAAGGTGCCTGAGGAAGGTCTCAGAGTTGCCAGCCCTTTTTCTTGTGTGGAATTTCAACTTACCAGATATCTGCTGGAAATACAACACAGCAGACAAGAGGCAGTCCTCAAAGTTCTTGGAGTGTGTAGACAATAATTTCTTAACACAGCTGGTGAATGAGCCAACAAGGGATGGCTCATTACTAGACTTACTGCTTGTAAACAGAGAAGGATTATTCAGAGATGTAAAGGTTGGTGACCACAAGATGGTTGAATTTACAATTCTTAGTGAAGTGTGCTGATGTGAGGCTAATTGGAATATTTTAATGAGAAAAAATAGATTATAGGCTGTGAAAAGGAAACGATGGTGATGTGTACTTTACTCAGGTTTACTGAGATTTATAAATGCAAGGGCATAAATATAAATAAGACAGTGTGTCTCTCTGCAGAGTCTGATCTCTGTCTTTCCTTGGCTTCTAGATGAATCTGTGTAACCCAACTAATCAGTTCTGCTTCTAACCCCCCCGACCAATCTCACTGATTTACCTTGCACGTAAGCAGATTCTGAGATAAGATTGAGAGGTGGGGAGGAGATGGAAGGGTGGCTGGTAACCCCTCTTGGGGACTCTGATTTCTGGGATGGGTATTGTGTTTCTGCATTACCTTCAACTTGTGTATTTCCATAAATAGCTGTAAATATTTGTAATATATTGTAATTATCTGGTTGTATATTGTGCTAAGATGTGACTATAAAGCTTCATTGTTTAACTGCCAGCTGGCTGAGTCTAGTCTGGGTGAATTCAAATGTGGGGATGGATGGGTAACTCCTGAACTATCACATGAAATTAGGAGAGGAGACAATAGAACTACATCCTTGGACTTCTGAAGAGCAGATGATGGCTTGTTTAGGAGACTGATTGATGGTACCCATGAAAGACAAAGTAGTCCACAAAGGCTGGACATTTCTCAAGAGGGAAATCATCAAAGCACAAGAACAATCTGTCCTCATGCATGGGAAGATGAGTCAGCAGGGCATAAGACCAGCTTGGCTAAGCAGAGAGCTTTGGGCAAAACTCAGGAAGAAAAGGAAAGTCTACTAGGTATGGAAAGAGGGGCAGTCAACCTAGGAAGAGTACAAGACTCTTACAAGGATATGTAGGGAGAAAATTAAAAAGGCCGAAGTTAAAAATGATCTCAATATGGCCAGTGTCATTAAAGATAATAGAGCTTTTAGAAGCATAATAATAGTAAAAGAGGAGCTAGGGAGAACCTCCAAACACTACTGGATGAAGAAGAGAACCTCATGACCAAAGATAAGCAAAAGGCTGAGCTGCTGAACATCTGCTTTGCCTCAGTATTTGTCAATGACACCAATGAGGGTTCAGCCCCTGGAAAATGAAAAGCAGCCCCCACAATCCAAAAGGAAATAATCAATATGTGGACATGATGCTTAAGCACATGGTTTGGGATTGACCATAAACTGGGTGGAAGGTTGGACAGGATAATATTTGAGGTCTCTTCCAATCAGATGTTTTCTGTGATTCTGTCATTTGGTAGCTGTTCTTTACTCATCTCGAAAATTAAGATATAACAATATGTTTGAAGTGATCATTCACATGAAACATCAAATATATATGTTAAACTTATAGGGAAAATTGTGACTAACGTAGGTAAAATTAAATGCACATAAATAGTATTGCAATACTTAAGACTTGATGCAGAAAAAAAATCCTAGTAAAGATAGCATTTGTCATCATTGTAACTTCTCCTTTCTAGTCTTCCTGGATGCTTCTTTCTAAGACAGAATTATTTTACTTCACATACTATCTTGAGATATATATTAATATTTCTTCTACTCTGCTACAAACATTGAGTCAATAACAAATGCTTAAAACATATAACAATAATCAGGCTTAAGAATCCACTTGATCATCTCCAGGGTTCTGTGATTCAGGATGAATGGCATTATGTAGACCGAAGTAGGTAAGCACTGAGAATTGCCACAACAAACAACGTTAGGAAGACTGCATACATAAACCATCCCAAGGATTTTAAATAAAAAACATTAAAATAGTCAGTAAAATATACTAACTGTGTGTAAGCCAGTTATTTAAGACATTGTAGGCTTACTTACAAACACATACATGGAACTACACAAAAGAACTGGTTCAAATAACAGTTTCCCACATTACACTTGCTTCAGTTGTGTCTTTCTTCCATGATACATTAGGCTCTTCTTGAATCAGATGAGAGAAGTGTTTGGCTATCATCTCTTTAGGAATGCAGCAACATACTTAGTCTCAGCTTGTTCTAGTTTATCCTCCAGTGAGTATTTCTTCGATCTGTTTTTCCTGACAGAAAATCTGTTTCCTTTAAAGGAAACTACAGACACAAAGTGCAAAGAAATAAGAAATAGCTATTTTCTGCCTTTACCTTCCAGTAACTGATCCACTGTTTCTCCTAGACCCGTTCAGAACTAAAACTGACAGATAACCTGTCCATGAAAAGTGTGTTCGTCTAATTGGTTTCTAGCCTAGAATTGCATAAGCTTTTTGTTCACAGAATGTATACATAAAAGCTTCTCTTACTTGTAGCCAACTGGCTGTCTCTTCCTTTTTTTTATAAAGTTACTCTGTTTTCTCTACATTACTTCACTTTATTAATCAACCAGGGAGTTTGGCAGTGCAGCTTGCAAACAAGTATTTTTTCAAAGTTAATATTGTTTATGAATTTTCAATATTCAGAAGTCTCGCTCCTTCGTCTCTGACCCCTCCTACACCACCACCCCCCCGGCCAATAATATTAATAATAATTGGTTCTTCTCACAGTCATGGAAACATTATACAGAGGAATAATATAGGTTCTAGAACATTTAAGAAATAATTATCAATAATAGAACATTAACTCAATTGAACTGGAAGAGAAGGTTCTTGTCATCAATTATATCCTCTTGTCCACTAAATGGACTTGGGAAACTCCTTTCTGCTTATGGCAGAAGGCAATTGGTGAATTACAAAAGGCTTTAAGCATTTACTCGCTAAATATTGCTTCTCCACTCACAAGGCTAGCTACAACTTCAGACAGTATGCCAAACACTTTCAGGGAATTCTGTTGATGTCTTGTCAGCTGCTGAGGCTGACAAGACATCACCACACCCCTGGGCAACCCGTTCCAGGGCCTCACCACTTTCATAGTGAAGGATTTCCTCCTCACATCCAATCTGAATCTCCCCACCTCCAGCTTTGCTCCATTCCCCTTAGTCCCTCCACCTGCTGGCCATGCTTCTCTTGATGCAGCCCAGGATCTGGTTGACTTTCTGGGCTGCAAGTGCAAACTGCTGGCTCATGTTGAGCTTCTCATCCACCAGAGCCCCTAAGTCCCTCTCCTCAGGGCTGCTCTCCAGCCAGTCATTGCCCAGCCCATATTTGTGCTTGGGATTGCCTTGACCCAGATGCAGGACCTTGCCCTTGGCCTTGTTGAACTTCATGAGGTAGGCTTGTGCCCACCTCTCCAGCCTGTCCAGGTCCCTCTGGATGGCATCCCTGCCCTCCAGCGTGTCTGCTGTACCACACTGCTTGGTGTCATCAGCTAACTTGCTCAGGGTGCTCTCAATGCCTTTGTCCATGTCACCCACAAAGATGTTGAACAAGATCAGTCCCAGGACTGATCCCTGAGGGACTGTGCTTGTCACTGGTCTCCACTTGGACATGGACCCATTAACAGCCACTCTTTGTGCATGGCCATCATGCCAATTCTTTATTCATCTGGTGGTCCACCCATCAAACCCATGTTTCACCAGCTTGGAGACCAGGATGTGGCGTGGGACAGTGTCAAAGGCTTTGCTCAGGTCCAGGAAAATGACATCAGTATCTCACCCGTCATCTATTAATGTTGTGACCTGTTCATAGAAGGCCACCAGCTTTGTCAGGGAGGATCTGCCCTTGGTGAAGCCATGCTGATTGGACCCAATCACCTCTTCCCTATTCTCCTGTCTCAGTAGTGCCTCCAGGAAGATCTGCTCTGTGATCTTACCCATCACAGAGTTGAGACTGAATGGCCTGGAGTTCCCTGGCTCTTCCTTCCTACCCTTTTTGAAAATGGGAGTTGTGTGTCCTCTTTTCCAGTCCGTGGGGACTTCACCAGACTGCCAGGACTTTTGGAATATAATAGAGAGGGGTTTAGCAACCTCATCTGCCAGTTCTCTTAGTAGCTGTGGATGTATCCCATCAGGTCCCATGGACTTGAACACTTTCCTGTTCTTCAGGTGATCATGAACCTGATCTTCACTTATGATGGGCAGTTCTTTCTTCCAGTATAATATAATCTTTTAATAACTTGTTTCTTTATGTATATTATCTTTTTTAGCCATTAGAAACTTCCAGTCACTGCCATTATATCCCATGGCTCTGGGAGCATGGCTGGAGGCCTTTGCAGTGAAGACTGAGGTAAAGAAGTTGTTGAGAACCTCGGCCTTTTCTATGCCACTTGTGACCAATTTTCCTGTTTCCTTTCTGAGGGGGCCCACACCTTCCCTAGTCTTCTTTTTACCATTAATATACCTGTAGAAATTCTTGGTGTTCCCTTTGACCTCCCTGGCTAGATTCAATTCAAACTGTGCCTTGGCTTTCCTAATCATATCTCTGGCTGCTCGGGCATCTTCCTTATATACTCCCCGTTCTAACTGTCCTTTATTCCACTCCTTGTAGAGTTTCCTTTTGTGTGACAGCGTGTACAGGAGCTCCTTGCTCAGCCAGGCAGGCCTCCTGGCATTCTTCCCTGCTTTCCTCTTTGTTGGTATACATTGCTCCTGGACACACAGGAGGTGATCCTTGAATACTGACCAGCTGTCCTGGGCCCCTCTTCCCTCTAGGGTTTCGTCCCCTGATACTTTGGCCAGCAGATTCCTGAAGCAATCAAAGTCTGCACGCCTAAACTCTAGGGTCGTAAGCTTAGAAAATGTCCTCCTCATTGCCCTGAGGATCTTAAATTCAACTGTTTCATGGTCACTGCAACCAAGACTGTCTCTGAGCCTCATATTGATCACCAGCCCTTCCCTGTTGGTGAGAACAAGGTCCAGCATGTCACCACCTTTTCTTGTTGGTTCCTCTACCATTTGGAGGAGGATGTTGTCTATGCAATCCAGGAACATCCTAGATTGCTGATGCCTTGCTGTGTTTTCCCTCCAGCAGATGTCAGGGTGGTTGAAATCCCCCATGAGGACCAGGGCTTGTGACCTGGAAGCTGCTTCTATTTGCCTGTGAAGAGCCTCATCTGTTTGGTTCTGCTGGTCAGGTGGCCTGTAGCAGACCCCTACAGTAACATCACCCTTCCCTGTCTTCCCTTTAATTTTAACCCATACACTCTCAACCAGCTCATCATCCTTCCCCAGGTGGAGCTCCACTGATTCTAGCTGGTCACTGATATAGAGGGCAAACCCCTCTCCTCTCCTTCCCTGCCTATCCTTCCTTTCACTCATGGAAATCGTCCCACCAAGTTTCAATAGCCACTGTGTCATGGCATCCCAGCAGCACAGTAGCCCTTAGTTCATCCTGTTTGTTGCCCAAGCTCTGTGCATTTGCATAGGAGGCACTTCAGCTGTGCTGGCCCTGTCCTCATGTGCCAGTTCCCCTTGATTTCCCTAGCTTGTCATGGTACATCATCCCTGGTTTGCCTCAGGACACCAAATTTAGGGCACTTGTTAGTTCTCAGTCCCTCTGCCTCTGTTAAACTGCCCCACTGTCACCAGCCAGCAGGAGACTGTTAATCCCTTGTCCCTTCAAATCTAGTTTAAAGCCCTATCAATGAGCCCTGCCAGTTCCTGCCCCAGGATCCTTTTCTGCCTCTGGGACCAGTGAATGCCATTAGTTACTTGAAGCTCTGGTGCCTCGTAAACTGGGCCATGATTGTAGAATCCAAATCCCTGTTGATGTCACCAGCTCCGGAGCCATTAATTGATCTGTTGGCTCTTCCTAAACATTGCCTCATCCATCGCTGATGTTAGAGGGATAGAGGAGAACACAACCTGAGCTCCTGATCCCTTTAGCTGTTGCCCTAAGGTCCTGAAGTCTCTTTTAATTGATTGTGAGTCTCTCATTCCTGCATCATCACTGCTCACTTGAAAGATCAGAAGTGGGTAGTAGTCTGAAGGTCTCACAAGGTTGGGAATTTTGTCTACAATGTCCCTTACCTGGGCACCATAGAGGCTGCAGACCTCTCTATGAAGTGGATTTGATCTGCATATTGGGTCCTCTGCTCTCTTCAGTACAGAGTCTTCTATAATAATGACCCTTTGAGGCTTCTTTTCAGAATGGGTTTTGATGGTTGGCCTGAGGCAACCTGTCTTTGGTGCAGTTTCTGGGCTCTTTGTGTTCTCATCCTTATTGATTATCTGTTCTTCCTGCAGAGCCTCATACCTATTCTGCAATTTCACTGCCGGCAGTGTGCTGCTTAAAGTAGCACACTTGCCTCGTTTGCTTTTGTTCTGTCGGGCGAAGACCTGTTCCCATTCGCCCTGCTCCTGTGGGTTACTGCATAGAGGCTGAGAGACTTGCTGCTGGGAGGAAATTGGGCTCCCTGATCCACTAGGAGCTAGCCCTATTTCAGACAATCTCTGACCTGGTCCTGATATCTCCAGATGATCTGTGTGTTCCCTTCAGGGCTCCTGATCTTGGCAGGTATAGGTAGGATGTCTTTTAATGTGCAGTCTTGTCATGATGTCATGCTGGCTATGCAGGCCTGTCACATGGAGGCAATTATGCCTGTTCTTGGTAAATTCCAAGCAGGCAGTTTCCAGGCAAACAAACCCCGAGTATCAGGGTTTGTTACTTTGTGGCAAGTTTATAGTTCAGCATGGCATGGTAGGATCACAGCCAGAAGTAGAAAGAACATGATAAGCAGGATCAATGGCAGCAGGAAGCAAGCACAAATACAACAGCAGAGCATGTTTTATTACTTGCTCATCTCTTTTTATCAATACAGCCTGAGACTAATGGGCTTTTGGACACAGAATAGCCAATCAGAATGGCAGTTAGCCAAGCCTAACCATATTAGGTGAAGCTATAGGCTTGCTTTTAGCCAAATTTGGGAAAACATAGGCCTCGCACAAGGCAGGCACAAGCCAAGTGTACGTACCTTGTTGACCACAGGATGTAAACAGGAGCAAAATAAGTCTGGCCAAGCCAGGGTCCTTAGACTCCATGACTCCAGGTTCTTTGTCCTCTTTCCCATGGTTGCTTCTCCCCACAGCAGAAGAAGGCAGAGCAGAAAGCATGTCTGGATAAGCCAGGACATGTAATCCTATTTTGGCCTATTCAGGCCTACCATGACAATATCTTGCAGTCCTTTTTGTGGCACTATGGAGGCTGCAGTTGAAATACTTATTATCAGTGGAAGGCTCAGTTCAGTTGCAAATATGTAGTCATATAATGAAGATAAAAGTATAATTTAGGTATTGTAGAAAACACCATTAGCTACCTCCACAGCATAAAAGTGACAAACATGTCTCAACGAGTTTGAAAGAATTTTACAACTTGTGGTTTATAAGTGCCCACCTCTTGAAAAAAATTAAGCAAACACTTTATTGTGAACAGACAAGAGATTTCAGTAACAAATCTGAAACATCTACACAGTTATGGGAGAGCAGAGAATTTCAGAACTTCTTCAAGTCTATCCTCTCTCAAGGCTAGAAGAAAGGCAACTTAATCACCAGTGACATCATGTTTCATTTCTTAAAAGCATCCTGAGACAGGGACTCCCAGTCAAGCTACTCTTACTCTTGTGCTTATCTGTTCCTATTGTTGCAAAGCTTTGCTTGTGTAAAATTAGATGTGTCCAGCTGCTCTTTTAGCCTTTTACCACATATTCTATTCTCTGTAAACAAAAAGAACACTGTCTTGTCTTTTTGTCATGCATTCAGAATCCATTGCCAAACTTTCCTATAGATTTTTCCTCTCTAGATTAAATATATCTCTTCCCTTTTCTCCTCCATAGGAACTTTTTTCCCAGCAAAACATATAAAAGTGTATATGTAAAAGTATAAAGACATTTCTGTCTTGCTGAAATTCTCATAATACCAACTGTAAGACTCTCTCTGTAGGCTTTTTTTTCCCCTAGGTTTAATTGGAAAATTTTCAACTACTGCCTCCAGTTGGAAAACCTTATCTTGGTTCAGTGAAATTTCTTTCTTCTTATCCTCTTTTTATCTTTCAAAGTATGTGCCTATCTTTATGCTACTATTAATAACCATGCATGCGATTTGTCTATTATAAACATTACCCAGAGGTCAGCTGTAATATGCTGCATTTTACTCTAATTCTGTACTTAAACCTTGAATCTTCTTCAAATTAGCTGTTACTATAGCAAAAAATTTCTAATTATTTAAATTAAGAAAGAGGCAGAAAACATGATGAGGTTAGAAACTGAAACTTTTATGTTCTGTGATGCTTACTAATATAATAAGGACAAGACAAGCTCATCACTGGTGCAATATTGGAAATGTTACTATGTTCTAATTTAGTCAAACTTTGGCTTTGTAATTTTAAGAGGTGAAGTAAGTAAAGACAAACAGTCTTTATGGAGAACATACTCTCAAGTAAATAGAGATGCATAGGTGACAACATACACTACCACTGATAATGACCAACAGTATATCCATTCCAAATGACAAAAAAGTTTGTTCTAAATGAGGTGTACACATCTTGACAGTCTTAATGATCCCAGAGTAATCACAAATTTAAAAAAAGATAAGTGTAAAAGTAGCTCAGCATTCTTTCCCAGCTTTGCGTGTAGGCAATTTCTGTCATGGCAGAAGAGAGGCTTAACTATAATGTGAAAAATCAAGCAGTATCAGAGAGCATCTAAGATGTGTTTCAAAACTATTCCCTTAAAAAACAAATGTGCAAAGAACATGCATGAATATTTGGTGAATAATTGAATGAAACTATATATAAAATTAATTGAAATACGTTAAACATCCTTTAAAATTTTAAAGAACACAATCCCATGAAACTCGACATCTGTTTAAAACAAATGATTCAACACGTTTCTTAAATAGGCAAAATTCTAATTGTTATTTCTCCAACACAGAAGCAGTTTGGGGACTGTGATAATCTCTTCTAGATATACATGAGTGGCAACGATTGAAATTCACTATCTGGCTAATCACCAGGGTTAAATACAAGCTATGTGAACTCTATCATAAAACATAAAAAAATCAGGCAATAATGTAATTCCTCAATGATAATGAACATGGGTACGAAGTCACTCCTAGGCAGGATAAAATAGATTAGATACTTGCAGAGAATAATATTTTCAGAATTCAGTCACATAAAATACTTTAAGCCTTCTGTGCTGTAGCTATACTGAAAATATTTTTTGAAATCAAGTCAAAGGCAGGTAGGTAATACAGTTTTAGCAAATACATATATTCAAAATAATTTATCTTGAGAACTATCATAATGAAATGAAAAAAGCTTCAGAGAAAAAAAAAGCCAAATGAAGCAGTTTACTTATCAGTGGGCAGTTTGTATAGCCCAAAATGGCAGTGGGGAAACTATTAAGGGCAAATGGTCATGGGTGGGTGTTTGCATCCAGCCCTTTTTTGGCCTTCCAGTTATCCAGATAAATGACAACCTAATTTAATATCATAAATACTGATCAGGAGCCTTATCTTACTCAAGCACATCCAAGCCTGTTAGACAAGTCATTAGGTACAAGAAACCCCACAATCTTATCATGAAACAACTCATGGGTTTCAAAAAGGGCTATAATGGCCATAAAACTTCAGATACCAACTTTCCTCCCATTATCTGTTCTCAGTCAAGGTTCTAAGACTAATAAATAAAATAATTCTCAATTTTATTTTCTTTTAATGAAGTGTAAATAACCAAATTTAGTAATCATTTCTGCTGACAGATTTAACTGGAGACAGCATGAGACTGCAACTCCTTAGCATCTGTCTTAGTAGGGCATAAATCCTGCCAGATTGATTCAAACCCCTGCTCTCCTTTTCCTGTTGCATGTCCAGAAGTTAACGGATTGAGCAAAACAATGAAGCGCTTGACCCCAGCAAGGCCCTGAGGGTTGGGTACTTAGCACCATCAAGTCAGGTGTCTTGTGCTGCCCCTCAAAGTGCCTGGGTGGACACATAGGCATGGAACTTCGCATTCATTGGCCAAAACAATGGATGCTAGTGCCCATTGGCCAGTTTCACTTTCAAAATGGTGTATTTAATGGTGGGACATTTAGAAACTGTGCTCCTTTTCCTGCGATCCTCCACCAAGACCAGAGGTCTGTTCACAGCTCTTTCATTATGGCCAGGTGTTGCAGCATGTTGTGCAGCTTGCACCAGCAGCCTAGCATCGAGGCAGCTCTTTCCTCCTTTTCTACTGGTAGCACTTTGTATCTTTGCTCCAGCACATAGTGAGTACATATGCTAAGACTCCATAGACATAGTTAGGTTTTTCCCTGTTCCCAGGTTCCTATTTTCCGAGTTCTGACTGTTTAAACTGTTTAAGCTGTTTAATTCTGTGTTTATAAATACCCTTTGTGTAACTACTTCCTGTTGACCAAATATCCAAAGAATCTCAGGGAATTTCCCAAATTTTGGAATAGTAATAATTAAAAATATGTTAATACATAAATTAATATTCATAAGTAATAAGCGATTGTTAATTTAAAATCGGCATCTATGAACAAAATTGCAAATTTCTTGGAAACTATGGAGTCAAGTCATAGGAAGCTAATTTCTTTGTAGTAATTGTAACAGTAAGACTGAGACAACAGGCAGCGCATCCACTTCTGATATCACAAACACTTCTGACGGGTTAATTTATTGTCTGTCATGATAGCTAGCAATCAAGTGTTGGGGTAATTGGAAGTAATGGCTTGTGTCAACAGCACTTCTCAGAAATGCAGATTTACATGATAAGATCTCTTGGCATACACAAAGTTTAATTGAGCCATGACTGTAAAAGAAGCTGGATACTGTAGCTGTTATGCCACCTGCTAAAAAAAAAAAAAAAAAAAATTTACAAAAGCAACCCCAAAGATCCAATTGCAAAATTATTACTTTTATATTAATTTGTAAACCAGGACTGATAAAACATAATTTCTTGGATATTTTTATGATTTTTTGGGGTGTGATCTATAACAGATCTGTGTCATAGTGTAATAAGTAATGTGCACCTTAAATTATTTCATAGGTTTAGCCCTTTGTTTCTGGGGTAAACAAGACCACAAGGCAACTTAAACAAGGTTGTTTTTTTTTCTAGTGAACATAGATTTGAATAACCTGATAAATTATAACCTCAATACCATATGTAAATACAATAACAATGGAACTACACAAGTAATCGTTTTGTCTAGTCAACACAAAAGCACTGAACCCTTCTGTTTGTATAGCCCTTGGGAACATTTGGCACAACTTAGAAGTTCCACCATGTGGAAAGTGAAGTTAGAAAATAAACTTTTCATAAATTTGCAATAGATATAATGGTAAACATGGAGCATCAAATTTTGCCAATTATAGGCAATATTTTTCTTCATAAAGTATTTTTGCTTAACTGTTCCGTAGTTAGGTCTAATTTTGTTATATCTAAACCAGAGGTGAAAGTACAAAGTGTAAATCGTTAGATTTGTTACTTGTGAGTTTTCAGCTGCAGGTTAATCTGCCAGAATATGGGTATAAAACATAGAGTGTGATCATGAAAAAAAGCAATTGAAATCCTATAATGTGCAAAGGAAAGTATTATTATTAGAGATAAGGAAGTATTAGTGCAATTAGACAAGGAACTAGTAAGACTTCCTCTGCCTGTGTTTAAGAAAGATTAATTAAACTGCAATGGTTGGAGAGAAAGACTGCTAAGATGATCAAGGAAAAAAGAGCTTATCTTGTAAAAGGAGACTAAAATAACTTAATGGAGTCTGATAGGGTATATCATTGCTCTCTATAAATACTTCAGGGGTAGATAAATGCTAAAGGAGAAAGCTATTTAAACTAGAAGGCAAGGTTGACACAAGAACAAATGGGTATAAATGGGAAAACTTAGATTGGAACATAGAAGAATGAGTGAGGTTCCGGAAGGTCTTACAGAACAAATCTAACTAATTTTAAAGTGAAACAGGACAAGTTCAGGACCATAAGATATGTTTGTGCAAGGAAAGGAAAGAAGCTGGCATGATGGCTAAGAAAATCCTTTCTCGTTTGTATACAAAGATCTCTGGTATGACCATCTGCATCTTCCACATAAAAGCTGAGTAAAGCAACTGTAATATTGCTATTTGCTTGGTAAACGATAAAGACTGTCACTATAGTTTGGCTTGGTGGCTCAAAATGCAGTGTATTTATGACTCCTGATTAATGATACATAGGAAACCTACTAAGCTTAGAACTAGTGCTTTATATGAACCCCTTATCTACAGAAAAAAAGTAGTAAAGAAAGAAATGCTCTTCATTGGGTATTCTCTACTAGTATTTGTGTGGACACAGAATTGTGCAACTGGGAATGATGATGGAAGAGAAATGGGAGCCAGAAGCGAGAATTTTTTTTTCCTTCCTTAAAGGAAAATTTTTCAAAACAGGCCAGCAAAAGACTTACCATACAGCATGGGCTGCAAAGCCAGCAAGAGAGAAAAGTCCAACCCCTTTAGACTTTCTGTGTTCTATTCTGACTTTTAGCCCTTTTTCTTACACCTTTTGCAATCGTTTAATATTAATTTCTTTCCATACACTCCTTCCACTGTTTCATCTTTCTTATTAATTTCTTTCCTTTTATTTTTATTTCCTTTATTTCTCTCTTTTTTAACAACAAAGTAATCTTTGGAAATAGATTTGTGTTTTCCCTACTTGCTTGTTTTACAGCTTTTTTTTTATCTGAAACAATGTTTGGTTAGGCTGTTAATTCCTTACGATAAGCACAGTCTGCTGCTGTGAATGTTGAATTGCCTAACAGAAAGATGTCAAAATTTCACCTGGCAATCAACCTTGACATTATTGTAATTGTTTACAGGAATTAACAAAATATTGTAGAGATCAGCTGATGGAAATCAGCTCATTTGTCATCTGCTAGATTTCTACTTACCTTGGCCATCAATTTTTTTATATCTTCTGATGAGTTTTGAGAATACATTATACTTCAATGTCACTGACATGTACAAGCAGTATTGTGAAAATATGCAAATAATATAGAATGTAAACTCACTTTATGTTTTAAAAGGTTTTTGTTGCAGTTGTGAGGGGAAAAAAATATAAAACAAATTGCAATGTGCAGATTAAGTAGACAATCCAAATAGCTTACTTTTTCAATTATATGTTTTGCTATCACATTTTTAGTAAGTTTTGTATTTGTTGCCCAGGATGCATTTTGTTAAGTGTTCAACTTGGTTTGTTTTTGTGGTCCAATTTGTTATAGTGACCAATCATTTTTGTGGGTTGATGCTCACCTATTCTCTTTATCACTCCCCCTCCATCAACAAGAAAAAGGGATTAAAAATAAAGCTAAAATCTCATCGGTTAAGATAAGAACAGGAAGATCACTTATCAATTACCGTCATGGTCAGAACATAGATGACTTGGGGAAAAAGAATTTGACTTATTCACAATTAATCAGAACAGGATAATGAAAAATAGGAACATATCAAAAAATATCTTTCCCCCTACCCCTCTTCTTCCTAGGCTTACTTTCACTTGAGAGTTTTCTATTAGCCAGAGTAGTGCAGAGGGCTGGAGAATGAAGGTTGTAGTCAGTTTACCTTATATCTGCTGGTTTTTTTCCTTCTCATGCTCTTCCCCTACTCCAGTGTGATGTCCCTCCCACTGGATACAGTCCTTTATGATCATCTCTTACAAGGGTTTTTTCCACAGGCTGTAGTTCTTCATTAATTGCTCTAGCATGGGTCCTTTCTATTGGATGCAGTCCTTCAGAAAACCTGATCCTGTCTGAGCCACAGATCCTCTCAGGATCTTCATCTAGTATGAACTTTCTGAGGCTTGATTCAAGTTATGTCCTCCTGCTCCAGTGTTGGGTCCTCCATAGGCCACAGTGTGGATATCTGTTCCACTGTGGACCTGCGTGAGCTGCAAAGGGACAACCCAAGTCATCATGCTCTTTACCACAGGCTGCAGGTGAATCTCTGCTCTAGACCCTGGTACCTCCACCATCTCCTTCTCTGGCCTTAGTGTCTGCATACTCTCATTCCTCTCACAAATACTTCTGCACAGCATTTTTTTACCCTGCTTAAACACGCACATTACCAATGTCATTGATTGTCTCAGCCAGAAGTGAGTCTGTCTTGCAACCAGCTGGAACTGGTTCTATCCAACACAGGGACAGCTCAAAAACACATGAAAAACTCTTATGTTCAGTGTGATTCTCAAGATGTACACTTACTCTTTAAAGTTTCAGATGTCAATGTTGTTCTAACATTTGTAGCATTTCTGTTTACAATTGAACATATTAATAAAGCAGCCACACTATACTATATCATACAGCCCATAAAGCTAGGCATTTAAAGTCTATTAAAAAGTATAAAAATAGGAGACAAACCACCAGTGGTTAGACCATGAGGCCATCTGGCACATTATTTAGTCTCCAGTCAGTCTGGCCCAGATTCATCTCATAAATGGACTTCTGAAAGAGAAAACAGTGCAAGAACATATGACATTTCCCTGGAGTACTCTTCCTGTGATTCTCTGTTTTTTCACCTCAGGGACTTTCCTGAGGCATGTGATTTGTCTGCTTTGTAAGCCTCAATGTATACCTTTTCCAGGTATTTTCCCAGTCATCTCTTGACCTGCATACAGTTAGAGGTTTTTACACACACACTGTCCTTTCACACACAGTACAACAGGTCTGTATTCTGTCATATTTATCTTTCTAAACTTTCAGTCTGACTTCTACAAACTTTATTTTATTTATTTATTCTGTCTTACAAAAAGACCATCTACTCATTTTATGCCAGGCGTAACTCTACAAGCCTCTGATTGTCCTTTTTTCAGTACTGATGACTCCTGTCTAACCAAGCTTTCCTTCTACCTTTAATAACGTCTGCTCTTCTCTGATTTTTTTTTCAGATCATTTATTCATGTTGAATAGCCTCTAGTATTGACCCCTACAGGATATTTCTGGTCACTCTACGGGAACCACGTTGAAAGTGCAGACATCTCCAGCCCTTTTTACTTACATTTCAAGCAATTTGTTAAGCGTAGGGAAGGGTCTTCTTACTTATGCCTCTTTGCTTAACTTTAAAGACTTTGGTAAGAAACTTCATCAAAAGTCTGCAAAAGTCTGTCATAAATCCAGGAAGAATATGTTCACCTTTATCTTCATATTGATTGAATCCTTGACTCCAAAACTGTACTTTCCACTGGAATTGCAGAACAAAGTACTACCCCTTTCCATTCTCACAGAATCGAGTGGAATCAAGTGCGCTCTCAGCAAGTTTGCAGATGACACCAAGCTGTGTGGCACAGTTGACTTGCTGGAGGGGAGGGATGGCATCCAGAGGGACCTGGACAGGCTGAAGAGGTGGGCCCAGGCTAACCTCATGAAATTTAACAAGGCCAAGTGTAAGATCCTGCACCTGGGTCGCTGCAATCTCAAGCACAGATACAG
>VWZI01012931.1:241214-255386 GCA_013396835.1 Psilopogon haemacephalus | reverse complement strand
TTTTTGTTTTGGTTTGGTTTGATTTGGTTTGGTTTGTTTTCATAGTCTACAGCCTAAGGTCCTGTATTCCTCTTTAGCCAGGGAGTCTGTATGAACTTACTTTTGCATATTTCACAGAATCACAGAATGTCAGGGGTTGGAAGGGACCTCGAAAGGTCATCTAGTCCAACTCCTCCGTCAGAGCAGGATCACCTATACCAGGTCACACAGGAACACAGCCAGGAAAGTTTTGAATATCTCCAGAGAGGGAGACTTCACAAACCCCCTGAGCAGCCTGTTTCAGTGTTCCATCACCCCCATAGTGACAGAAATTCCTATGTCTCAACTTCCATCCATATTATTATAGGTTTATTACAGGTTAAATACAATAGTCAGCATTTGTTATATCTCTCACTGTCAAATGCTCACTTGATGTTTGCTTTTACAATTTTCTCTACCAGATTTCCAAAAAGCCTGAAGGAACATGAAGTAAAGGTTTATATCTATGATTACAGAATAAATACTAGAGGAGCAATGGGGCTCACGTGCCTCATGAGAATCATAATTATAGGAAAAAATATTTTAGTAGTAGATAAGAAGAAGAACTAAAGGGTCTTTAACATCAGAGGAGGGACACCAGTTTTTAGGAACAGTGGAGAGGAAGCACTTGATTTCCTTCCTCTCTTCTATAAGTACTGAGATCACACATCTTTTTCTGTTCATGTTCTGCTGTCTCTGTGGAATTCCTTTTGGTCCCACTTTAGGAAAATGTGCCCTTTGGCAGAGACTTTCAGCTTCTGATTAAGCCAATTGCATGTCCTCTGTTCTTCAAAGGGTTGAAAAAATACACTTCCTTCTATCTTATGTACATTCATAAGAACATCCATAAGAAGCCTAATCTTCTAGGATATAACTTTGCTGAAAATCACAATTATTACATAGAATCTATAACTGATTATTCTCAGGCAATATTGTAATGGAGATCCTAGCATAATTAAGGTCATTGCTGACAAGTCCTTCCTATTTAAAGATGAATCTTTAAATGATCTAAAACATGCATGCTTATTCAGATTGTCTTGGACTTTTAAGTCTGCCTCGTAATTCTTAAAGCAATGCTGGTGATTCAACGTGGGGATAATTTGAGTGAGACATTCCAGGGATACAGTCTCCAAGTCCCTTAAATCATGAATATTTCAAATTCAGCTATATTTATTGTACACCCACAGGGCTAAAATGGTGATATTTTTCATAGTGCCAGCTGCATTTAATCACTTGACATTTATCCTCCAAGGTGAATAGAAATTGCTGCTTCTTTGGAGAATTAACATGCCATTCAGTCTTCAATTGTGAATTGGGTTTGGTTTTGTGTCATGCTATCTGCTCAAAACCACAAAATACAATATTAAGAAAATATATCAGACACAGATTTATAGCCATGTAGTTTTGATTGAACCGAGTAGGAGAAACTAATAAGTATTTCATAGTTCAATAGTGAAGACTAGAGGCTACAAGTGTAGAAAGATCAGTAGAAGCCATCTGGAATTCTGCACTTAAGATGGTTTTATTTGTTGTTGACTTGAGAATAGTATGAAGGCTTTAGGTGCACTAGTCTACTAGGGATTATCATTTTACCATTACCCAGGCTTCAAATCTGTTTCTTGGATAACATATAATTGTGGAGTATAGACAGCTCAGGGTTTTTTAATATTTTGAAGAACACTGAATGTGTTACTTTTCTAATTTCAAGTAAGTTATTAGCTTTTTTAGGAAGTATCTTTTCATATTTGCTATTTTTTTTTCTTTTATCATTTAGTTTTGTGATTTCTCTTTCATGGGATGATTGAGTCTTGACTGACTTTGCAGTTATCAGTGCTTAACTTCCTTGGAAACTATGCTGTATTGTCTATTTGAGTTCCACATATGAAGGTTTAGTAGTTCTCTTATGACTTACTGTTTAACTCAGAATTTGTCATGTTTTATAAAAAAGAAAAAAAAAGTAATTTTATTTACTTTTATCTTGTGGGTTTGAACAGGTGTCATATTCTGCAGTTCAGTGTTTCATCTTTTCTATAGACTCCATTTTCTTTTCGTCATTATTATAATTAGGAAACTCATTGTTCAGAAGTAGTTTTCTACTACAACACACATAGACCACAGGTGTTTGGTTTCTTTGTTTTTTGGTGTTTTTTTTTTTTTTTTTTTTAACTGAAGTTTATTTTAACTGTATTCATTTTAACTGAAGAAATAGGAAAAAATTATTTTGCAAATGCTGATCTTCCTCACCACCTACTTTTTCCAGACTTCATCCAGACAACTAAGGATACACAGCCATTTGCAGATCCAGGCATCCAGATAAGAAAATGAATGAAGATCAGGGCTCCTCCTGAAAAACGTATATTAGCTTTAATGAAATTTTGGACAATTAAAAACTATACATTTATATTTTCCAGTTCATTAATTGAATTCAGTACTGTGATGTTCTCAGTATACTTTGACATCTGAACATGTCATTATTATTTTGTTGTGTAAACCAGCAAAATGACAAATTATTCTTTCAGTATTTGATTTGTAACACAATTCATAAAAGGACTTTTCCATGTTTAGAAACTTCCACTGTTTACAAATATTTTGTATCAATGTAGAATAGTATCTTTTCCTTTAATTAGAGACTTTAGTCCTATAAAAGATACCATTGCAAGCTAAAGAAAATATATGATGGCAGGACAGTTACAAAAATAGAATAAACAAGTTGGAAGAAATCTAGGCAGCTAATGTAATGTCTTCACATCTGAAGGGCTAGGCTTGTCTTCTATTTTATTAACATAAACATTTATTAAATCCTGTCAGTGATAGATGCTGCACTATTCACCCAGATAATCTGTTCTTGTGATCAACCCTTTCCAGCTTTAAAAAGCTTCTATTAATGTGTCCCCTACCTCCTCTCATGCTTCAATAAAAGTGCATTACTCTTCACTGTTTCCACAGAGAATAAGAAGGATGGTTTGTCTTTCCTCCTGACACCATTTTTGTGTTTGAAGGTGGTTTCTATGTGTTCCTTCAGCCTTCCTAAACTAAAAAGCTCCAAATCCTCTTTCACAGGTCAACTTTTTATAGAGTTCTGATCGTGTGCCACTTTGACATATATCGACAATGCAGCATTAATCAGCTTCCAAAAGATGATCCCTCCTCACTGTACACTGGATAGTTTCCACAGTTAGATAAAAGCTCCCAAATACAACAGCAATACAGATAACAGTACTGCCCCATGATTTTGTGCTTTACCAGGATCATGCATTTATTCATATCATAATGTTACCTGAAAAAATACAATGGATGTAGAGATAAAGATAGTGCATCAATAGAAACATAATTCTTATCACTTACTTTACTTCCCAAAAGCAAAAAAATTGCAAAGGCCAGTTTCACTACACCAATTGTGGTGGTTTGGCAGTTACCTGCCACCCCCCGCACTTTGAAATAACCCTGGCTAGACTCAGATGGCTGGAAGTTAAGGAATGAAGCTTTATATTTACAGCTTTGCACAATATACAAGCAGATACTTACAATATATAACAGATAATTACAGATACATACAGTAAAAAGGTAATACAAGATCACCACACCCCTCCCAGAGGTCAGAATCACTAAAAGAGGATTCTAACCACACTACCACCTTCCTGCCTTCCCAATTTTATCTCACCACCTGTTTTATGCACCAGATAAGTGAAGGTAGATCGGCCAGGGGGATTAGCAGCAGGAAGGAAGTTACTGAAACTATTCGGCTAAGAAAGCAGAGAGAGAGAGAGAGGTGCAGCAGCAGGCATGGCTCAAAGTGGTCTGTTTTATCTATGTTTGGGTTACAACTCTTAAGCATTTGTTTTTTCTTTTTCAGTAAAACTATGAGTGAAGTAGCATCATCAGTGTTTTCCTTTCTCAGCCCACAGTCTAATTTCTTGTTAAAATCCTCCCACTGGTTCAAACCATCACAGCAATCAAATAATTTCAGAAGTTACTTCCCATTTATTTTGTTTAATTACATTTTTTAAATTTATGAAAATAAAATACTTTGGATGGATAATGCTTAGTAGGAAGAGAAAAGACTAAAACCACAAAATAAAGACCACTATCAAAATGCAGTACACCTTTGTAAAAGATTGTCTCTGGGACAGTTCAAAATTAGCTCTCCTGTTTTACACTAATTCAGGACATTGTCCGAGAGCAGAGGAACATAAGGCATAAATTTATGAATATAGTAATAGATTCTGATTTTAAAAGAACATTATTACAATTTTATCAGTTCTTATTAAAATTGGAAGAGGAGAATGTACAATTCAAGATTCAAGCATGAAAACTGTTTAGGAAAAACATATCAACATTTTAAAGTTGTGCTTTCAGATTTTTCAAACAGAAGGATCAGACTATTTAGCCCTTTATGTATCCATCTTGTCAAATATGCGAAAAATGCATGCAAATATGTGAAAAACCCCACTTCACTGGTAAGAAGGTTATTTGCTTGAAAAAAAAAAAAAAAAAAAACCCAAACCAAGGATTTGTGTGAGATGCAGAACACAGGAAAAGTGTTTCCTGGGAGCCATGATGAACTTAGACTTTTAAATGTTATTATTCTATCTCAAAAATAATCTGATCCACTGGAGCAGAAATGCTTTACATGGAGACACAATCTATTCTGGGATATTCAGAGCTGCATCTCTGAGCAGCAGCAGTGATGACTTATGTCTGTAACAACAGGCTCAGAAACTCTACACTGATGACTGTTTCAGGATTTCTGCCTATCCTAATCAAAATTGATGCATATAACTTGTCCACTAGTATGGCCATCTGTTAGCATGGCATACTGCCCACACAAAAGGTATTTATGCCAATTTCAGTGTTCCAGCCTAAGATGGATTTAGAAGGCAACAAACAAAAAAGCACAGTGCATTAAAACTTGCAAAGAGCAGTTTGTCCTTAGGGAATCCTACAGAAAAGGCTTGCAAAGTTTGCCTGACGCCTTAGCTCTCTGTATTAAAGTGCATGTCTTCTGCCCTGAACTGGAGAAAGAGAGACTATCAAAAGAACTTCAGAAAGTGTTGGCAGCTTACTAAGCTATCAAATAGCTTGTAATTCAAGAGAAGTGATTTCCCTCTTCATCTCATGGTGCTCATGAGACCATTTCTACAGTAAACATCGAGTGTCCAGGTTGGACTTCCTAGCAGACCACAAAAATGACCAGAGGCAGAAGCACTTGCTCTGTGAGAAGAAGCTGAGGGAAATGAGCATTTTCAGACTACGGAAGAGTTTGCTTAACAGGCACCTAGCAGCAACCTTTCAATACTGATGGACATGTCATGGTGGGTCTGAATAGGCCTGAACAAATCCTGTCTTGCCCAGACATGCTCCTCTGCTTCCCCACCTTTTGTGCTGGGAGGAGCAACCACAGGAAGGGAAAACAAAAGCCCTGGTTCCACCTAATATGGGCAGAATTGGCAAAATACCATTCTGATTGTCTGACCTATGTCCAAAAGTCAACGAGTTTCGGGCATGAATTGATAAAAGGAGATGAGCAGGTAACAGGAGGCTCTCTCTCTGGATGCTTTACTCTGCCATTGCTTTGGTACCTGCTGCTACTGCCATACTTTTAACTCTGCCTGCTCTCTGAGTTGCTGTCTCACTGAAGCCTATCTACCCCTCTACAAGTCTCCAGCTATCAGGAGTTCAAGAGGAACCAGGTCAGAGACTGTGCTATACCCCCAGCTTCCTAAGAAAAGGATCTGGGGGAGCTTGAAAGCCTCTAACATCTCTCAAATCATGGACAGCAACTACCTTCACGTGCTTAGGGCTCTATCTGATGCTATAGTGAAGCCTTGGAAATCCAAAGGCACTGCTTTGGAGTAAACATTCAAAAGCCTCCTGGCAAATCTCCAGCAAGATTCTGTAAATTCTTAAGTGAATCTGAGTACCTTCTGCCTTAGCAGCAGAAAGGTGCCTCTTGAGCCCCTAGATGGGCAAGAAGTGCAAAGAAACCAGAAAATCTCTTTCCAGTTTCAAGTTTGATATTTGTTATACTGTTGCCAGCTATGTTCTTAAGTCTACTAGATTCCCTGTTTATCTCCCTTTGTACAACGTTTTTATGACCGTGTGAAGAATCCATTATTATTAAAAATATTAGTTGGTAGCGAGTTTCTGAATAACAAAATTAATAAACAAGTTCATATATCGCATTCATATCTGACCATTACAGGACATTATGAGGAAGAAAAAGCCAGGCAAGTCCTGGGAATATTTGGTGGGAATTACAAGAGGAAAGAGGCATAAATGAGAACAGAAATGGTTCTGAGTGGTATGGGGAATAACATTTTCCCTGTGAGGAAAGTCAAACAATGGACCAAGTTGTCTCACAAAGCCATAAAGCTTCCATCCTTCAAGACTATGAAAAACACACTAGATAAAACTCTGAACAGCTTCACGTGACATCAGAGCAGAGCTTGCTCTGTGAAGAATGCTGCCCTAGAGACCTTCTGAGATCTGTTCTAACAGATTTTCCTGCAATTCTATAAGCAATGAAGAACATAAAGATCCATCAGACCACATTTTATACTTTTACCTCTTGCATCATAAACTAAGTTTCATCACAAACTTCCTTTCATAGAAGAAAAATTTCTCTTAACAGAATTTCCTGTAAATATTATAAAAAAGGAATCCGGGATCCAGCCTCATTTGTATAAATGTAAAGAGAGTGCTCAGCTGCATGAGATTGGTATTCTGCAAAAGAGCAAAGACAGCTTCTGACAAACTAGATTTCTATCTGATTCCTCTACGCAAGCAGTGATTGCTAGTGAGACTAGAGAAGCACTCTGACATTAGATGGTGCAAAAATATCCTTGAAGAGGACACAGCTGTAATTGAAGTATACACAAGATTGCTACCAGTCTATGGTACATGCAAATCTCTATTAGCATCTCATTTTAATAGGTAACAAGTTAGGAAGAAGTCATACCATTCTGGAGGTATATTACTGTATATGTACACAAACATCATATGTATAATAAGAGGGAGCTAATTACCTAAATTGCATCATGTTTGTTTGGTTTTTTTAAATCTAATTTCCTGCTGTTTTGGTTTGGATGCAATCCACACTATTATTTATATGCTATTCTTAAAAAAAAAAAAAATAGTTCAGGATCATAGACTGGTATGTTATTTCAATTCCAATAATATAATCAAAGCATAAAAGATTAATTTCAAATATATATCCAGTTCCTCCCTCCAAGCCAATCTTTCTACTTCAAGCTAGTGTCTAACTGCGATGGAGAGATGGGATGCTGCTTGATACAAGCAAGGTGTCCATTTATTGAGTGCAAAGCACCAGCTTATATACTCTAAAATCCAAAGCTTTTACTTTGTGTCAAATATTAATTGGTTGGTACAGCTCTGTATACCAAGCTATTGGCTAGTAACACCTTATCAGAACACAACTCCATATTCAGGACAAAGCTTACATTCTTTCTACTCAGCATTGATTAGCTCCTAGACACTCATTATCTCTAACAAAAACATCTGCCAAGTTTCGTCTCTTTAGACCTTCAGCAATATCTATCTGTGCCTACCAGTAACTTTACAATAGTTCAGTTGCATTCTGTACCCATGGTTTTCATCCCACTAAAGTCAAAACATCTCTGTGCATCAGTCTCTCAATACTCTGACCAAAGGCTAACAAAGAAATTCTTGCACAACATTTCTGTCCTTAGCTCTAAAAACTCAGTTTATCAGCACAGTAGAAGTTTTGAATACCAGCTTCATTCACTATGGCAAGACTGAACCATATTGTACCTTCAATGATCTCATGACCTCTCCAGTCTTTTGTCTTTTTTTCTGCATGCATCTTTCTTATGAATATGTAGATCATCCCAAAATAAAGGAGTTCATGGTCTAAATGAGTTAATGAAGAGATGTGATGTATTTTTCACCTGAATATAACAAAGCTATACTTAACTCATCTTTCTGTTTTGCTGAAAGTCAGAGTTATCATTCAAGGAATGCAGCAGAGTGGGACATCAATTTTATTCCCATGAAAGCAATGTTACCTCTACCATTAAAAAAAAAAAAAAATCATCAAAACTGTATAATGCAGTAAGCATCACTAGGGCAAAAAGATCTCTAACTTTTTCTGCAGCCACTATCTACAGTCTTCCAGTAGGAAAATAAGTAAGTTTTTGTTTGTATATATTAGAGCTGAAGCTGAACATGAGGAAATAAACCTTGATCTGTGAAAACATTCAGGAATCTTGCATATAGACTCACTCAACATGCTTTTAAATACTTTCAGAAGAACAAAATGCAGGTTAGAATCACATTTGCAGTTGGTCTGTGGGTTTGAATCTCAGTTTTTTATAAAGTTTTCAGAGTGTTGAAACCGGATAGCTGTACATAACAGGAGGCATGCAGTGATTACCATTACCATTGCCATAACCACAAAGAGGTATATGAATGTTTATGCATTTTAACTAGTAAATAGGGAAATAAATATGTCACACTGTCAGCACTTGACTGTGACTGAACCAATATCTGAACTGAAATATGATTTCAAGTTCACTAAAGAACCCTATTACTAAAACCTTCTGGGTTTCAGTATGGGGTAAGAATGGGTAAGGGTTGAAGAATTCTTGTGATTTCTTGACTGAACTTTCACAAAATTTTGTGTTAACTCCTTTGTATTTGAAACACTATTTAAAAAACCCAACCAACCAAATGAAAAACCCCAAACTAATGAAAAAAAAAATTATACAATTTTGTGTGCTCTTCAAATTTAGTTACTTACTCAGGTAGGAAAATAAAGATCAATGACAATTTCAAGTTGAAGGGATAAAAACCCACATCCCACACCACCACATAAGAAAAGACCATCAGTCTGTGAATGAAGAGCTAGATAGACAAGCTCAATCTGAGAGGGCAAATGCTAGATTCTGAGTGAAGGTAGACCATGGTTTCCAGAAAAGGGAAGCTGTTCTATCATTTGGTTCAGTTTTGACCTGAAAAAGACACTTTGGAAAACCGTACTTATAAGTGGTTTAGACATAAGCTCTTTAAGACATTTACTATTCACAGACTTCCTCCTGTGAAGTGCTGAATAAATGAAATTCATACGATGAGCAAAACAGATTTCAATCTATTCCCACAGTTGTGCAGATAGAATTTGTGTAGGCATTTGTTAATATTGTTAACAAAATAAACAGAAAATACAAAATAATTAACCATGTTCGATATTGTATCTTCATTCTTTATTCCTTGAGTATATTCCTTTCCTAAAGCTCAAATACTCCAAGATCAAGATCTACTACTGCATCTTTATGATGCTTTATCATAGCATTTAATCCAGATTTTCCAGCAAATGGGTAAGAGATGAAAAGGTATCTAATCAGTATTCACAGAGAATTAATAACATATTTTTAAACAATTTTATCTTAAGGAAGAACAATATGGCTAGATAATATTATCATTTAACAACTTTAAATTCTTAGACTATATATTAAATTTTGGATTTTTTTTTCAATATTTCATGTTTTGTTAAGATTAGTCTGTGCGTGATGTGAAAATTACCCATTCTTATAACTCATTTTAGGTAAACTCTCTCAATATTTGCCAACTCAATTAAATGCTCCTCTCATATATATATATATATATTGCAATACTTATTGGTAAAATATAGTTTAAAAAATGTCTGAATTCATTATTTCCAGATCCTTATTTTACAAAGGATTATTTTCAAACTTTGGGGTTATTTTGCTTTTATTTCAGACAGATTATTTCTCTAGAGTGTATTTCAAGGTTGTACTATGATGTTTTACATTTTATTTTCTGCTCTGTGTGGAATCTTTGGATTGCAGGGGGTTGGGTTTTTTTTTTTTCTCTCTCCTTGTTTTGTTTGGTGATTTGGTTTTGGGTTTTTGTTTGTTCAGTTTCTTGTTTCTTAATATCAAATTATTTTACTGCATCACATCAAACAACAATTTTTACCTGCTTTCACACTTCAAATTCTGAAGTCATGGAGCCTTTTTCTACCTCAGAACAATTTCTTTCTTTCCAAATTGATTATAGAAGGAATCAGCACTCCTAGACAACAGGAATGATCCTGGAGTCATTTGTCAAAGTGCACTCACTCTTCATCTACTTTTTCCCCACAACAACTAAGTCACTATTCTCCTAAAAAAAAATTGATATTTTCAAAATGCATATTCATGTAATAAATGTTTATTGGTGTCTTTCTCATGTAATTTTTCATATATATATACATATATATGCACACATATGAAAAAGCATAAAGTATCAAGAATGCCATAAGAGAGCTAGGAATTTATTCAAGAACACATAATATGTGTTTTGGTGTTATCATGCATATCAGGAAGAAGTGTTTTGGTGACTCTGGTTGGAAAAAAAAAGGCAACAGAGATGGGGAAGTATCAGGTTTTCACACATCACAGAAAAGAAAGAAAAAAAAATATTAATGGAACTCACATGTGGAATGTTTCCAGGGAATAATACATTTTATAAAGTTTAAATACTGCAGACACAGCATACAAATATCCTTGTCATAAAAGAGAAAGATAAGGAAGATAGAGATTAAAAAAAACCAAAACTCCAAAGGAGTATCAAGGAGTAAGAATAAGTAATAAGAAAGCTAAGGCCTGACCTATTTTGTTTGTTGCAAATTTAAGAGTGGAAATAATAATTTTTGAAAAAATGTGCATTTCAGGAGGTCAAAGACGGCATCCTATATTGAATAAAACTCTTTTCTTCTCTCTTGCCTCCCTGAAATAAGACAAAATTTAAACCCTTAGAAAATATCTACTATTGCTCCAATCTCTAATTAGGACTCCCATTTTTGCCAGTGAGCAACTCATAATGAGAACTGAAGGAGTATGCTGCTGATGCTTCTTTTTTTTCCCTGCTGAAGCACCATGCATCTGTTAGAAAGTCTAAATTCAATGTGGCTACCATCCAAGTTCTAGAAATACATACTTTTATTTATATATATATGAATATAAATATATACACATACAGAAGCAAGGTCCAGAAAAAACATTAGATGTCCACAGTGTACAGGCTAAGGAATACTTTCCACATCAGTACTATATTAATGCCAAAAGCAAATCCAAAACAATGGTTTCTAATTTAGAAGGAACCATATTAAAATAGCATTTAAGAAGCATTTGAGAAAGGTATGTGCCACTAAATCTTCCAAAGACTCCAAGAAATGGGTGGGTAGTGAGAGATAAATTGTTTGCTACTCCTGTCAATGAAACAGCTGGGCTAAAAGCAATGACTAAGGAAGTGTCAATCTTGCTTAGCAGGTAGAACCATAAAGGAATCCTCTAGAGTGACAATTTCTCCATTAACATTAAAGATCATCTGGAATCCCATTACTAACACACTTATGTCTAGAGCATATAGAAGGTAAAAACGATAATGATGCTAACTAAATTGTGAAAGGAATGAGACAAAAGTCTGCTTTATTCTCTTTATTCCTAAAATATGCCATTGAGAATAGGCGTGATGAGAGAATGAAGATACAGTTAAATATGCAAAAGAGGATAGTGGCTCATGAAAAGACATTACAAGAATGACAGTTGGAAGTAATCACTTCAGTAAAATACCTCTAGATCCTTGAAGATGGCCTTCCTTTGTCTAAACTATCCTGCAATTACACAAGGATAAACCTGATAGATTATTGGAAAACATCAGTCTGATACAGGATCTTTGGTAAGAAAAAGTGACATGAAGGTCACCATGCTTTAAAATCTACCAGCCCACTTTCTATTTTCTGATCCTCGGATTAAAATGACTGAACTGTCAAAAGGAAAAGAATACAAAAATACTTCAGTCAACATAAATGCAGGATATCTGGAAAGCAGAAGCCTATGCTCACATTATTTCACAATTATCTGTAACATTAATATATGTCCTGTTGAGATAAAGCAGAGATGCCACATATCATGACACAATATTGTGAGTGTAACTGTAGTGGAAGGTCCAAATTATACCTAAAAGACATGTCTCTACACATCCTAAATACACACCTACATACCCACCTTGCTCCTTCCCACCCCTTTACCGGGCTTTTTCTGAGGGAAGAGCAGACAAAGACCTTGGTGCCACTCAGTCTGCCACAGAAACACCATATTTGGCCATGTTTTGCAGCCTTTTTTGTTTCTGGTAAACACAGGTCACAATGCTGAACATATGTATTTTCTTTCTTGGTGAAATGGCCTAGGATTGGCCTTAAGGGTGTTTTCATCTCTTGCTGTTGGTCAAAGACATTTGACAAAATGTTTAAAACTTAGCCAACTGATTTGTTTGCTGCTGCTCCTTTTTGTTTGTTTGCTACCTGTCTTGCTTTGCATGCCTTTGCACTGCGTGTAGCTGGGAGACTCTCCCATGAACAGAAGACGCTGGCTCTGCCTGTCTCCTGAACTGAGCAGCGTCTAAAATCCCCGGGAAGTGGCTACTAACCTTAGCTCAGCCTAGACTGGGTTGGTTTGATGCTGGCTGAGTTTAGTAACAACCTAGCAATGAGTTGTGACATTGGGTCCCTGATCCTGCTGCTCCTAGCCAATCGTGAACAGAGTCAACCCCATGCGTTACATTCTCTGGAGAGCAGCAAAGCCCGTAAGCCTAGATCCTGTTTCGCCCATGTGGTTGGCTGATCCAGTAGCTTTCTGAGAGCCATGGAGGATTTGCATCATGTCCGTGGATCTTCTCAAACAATGTGCTCAATTTGAGCTGTGCAAGCAGGAACCCCTCCACTCTGCACCATCACCATATGGAAAGGCCACCACATGGCCATGACTATATTTTCTTTGTTTGTGCACCCACAAAATGGTTTGGATTATAAATATTGAAACTCAGGACACTGAGTGAGTAAATCGACCCTCTTTTCTCTAAAGTTTGTAAGGTTTATTCCTGTGTTCAACTTTGAACTTTAGAACTGCCCTTAGAGGACAAGTGGCAGATTCCAGCACAGGATTCTCTCTTTCAACTGATTAATTTCTAACAATTTTCTAAAGTTGCTCAAATCAATCTGACTGCATATATACATTCTGCAAAGATAGTTTTACTAACCACCTAGCAGAATCTGTGTGTTGACTATAAATAAGTTTGGGGAATTTTTCTTTAACTATTTAATAAACTAATAATTTTTATAACAGTCTCATTATAATTTACATCTAAAACAGGTTCAAATACCTTAACAGTAATAAATCCATCTGAATAGATTTCTATGTCAGTGTCACAAAAAAAATCTGTAAAAGCAACATTGTAGAGGTTGTTTATTGTATCCTATTTTTATTTTAGATTTGTAGATTTTCATTAGCTTGGTTTCCTTACTTTAGGGAGGTTTTATATTATTCTTTCTCCTGTGCTTTCAAAAAGTTTTAGAAATATGATTGCCTTAAATTTATGTAGGGTTTTTTTTTTTAAACAGTTCTGTAATAACTTCCTATTAACTATCATGATGGGAATCAAAGTGAACACGGAAACCACAGTTGCTTGCAAATTCTTTAGTATGCATTTAATTAAGAGGGAAAATGCAGCTAAAACTTAGGAGGGGGAGAAATTGCTCATGTCTAAACATCAAGATAAGACAAGATCTGACAACCAAAACTAATGAATCTACAGAAAACAGTTATCAGTAGGTGTCCAATACATTAACAGAATGGTAGGGATTGGAAGGGATCATCTAGTCCAACCCCTGTCCATCTTTACAGGATCACAGGATGTTAGGGGATGTAGGGGATGTCCAGAGATCATCAAGGCCAACTATCTTACCAAAACAACTGTTAATCTTCAACGAATTTACTAACATAGCACATAAAATAGAGATAGGTGCAAGAAAACTTAGACTTCTGTAGTGGTTTTGTAGTTACCTGCTCCCCCCACCTTTTGATATAAACCCCAGCTAGGATTCACAACACTGGAATGCACAATATACAAGCAAATATTTACAAGGTATAACAGATATTTACAGATATATACAATGAAAAGGTAATACAGAAACACCACACCCATGCCAGAGACCAAAATCCCCAAGACGGGTAACCAACCACCCCTACCACCTTTCCCCCCTTCCCCAATCTTATCTCACCACCTGTTGTTGCTACAGATAAGCTGAGGTAGATTGGCCAGGGGGGTTAGCAGAAG
>VWZI01012931.1:218524-240900 GCA_013396835.1 Psilopogon haemacephalus | reverse complement strand
TACTTCACTCAGAGTTTACTGAGAATTATCTATCTAATCTAAACAACAAAATATTTACAATAATGAATATTTACAAATTCAGTTCTTTCCAGATGTATCTTGGATGTAGGTGATTCAAAGCTCAGAAAACAGGAAACAGTTTATATCCTCACAGATGAGATGAGACCAGAGACTCCCAGGTGACATTGGGTTCGTGCTCAAGTGTTGTATATTCTGTTTTGATGGACACCAGATAAAACCTAGAACAGAAAACTCCTAACACTCTGAATTTAAATTCTCTCAGCTAAGGTTAGATTTATCTGTGGAATACACTGCATTTCACCATTCTCCTGCATTATGCAGTATGTATGACCAGGACCTTCTGCAGAAACCACCCCTCGGACAGGTTTCCCTTCACCCAAAGGAGAAAATACCCAAACAGTTTTCCCTAACAGGTTCTTTTCATATACAGGAACTCTATCACCATCCACTGTTTCTACCAAATCTGATTGTTTACAGAACCTCTACTGTTTACCAACCAGGTTGCTTGTGCTAGATTCTTGTCCCAGTTTTTTAAAGTTCCACCCCCCATGGTTTTGAGGGTGGTCTTTAGCAAACCGTTGTAGCGGTCAATCTTTCCTGAAGCTGGTGTATAGTAGTTCAAACCAGCACAACTTCCTTAGATAATAAGTGAAAGGAAGACAAAGAAAGACACATGTCACAGGAAGACATATGGTAAGACCCAATCAGACTTTAAACACCTACAGAAGTTCAGATATGAGAGATGTATTTCTGACTTATCTGTAATTGTTGGAGTTTCTTTTGCAATATAAGCATGGAACAAAACTGCTCACAAAAATGAGCCATATTAAGGCTAATAATTATTTTTTATATATGGGTCCAAGCGATTAATTTATCCTAGTGTATATATGCAGCATTAAAGGCCAGCTCTTCACAGGATGCCAGGGGTTGGAAGATACCCAAAGAAACCATTGAGTCCAACACCCCTGACAGAGGAACACATTGAAACCAAATCTCTTCCCACCTATTCTACCTATAATCTCTACAAGCGCCATGGCAGCAGTTGGAGAGTGGAAGTTCTGCTTACCCGCAAATGATCACTACTTACCAGAAGTGAAGATTATGCATACCGTTCAGCGTGAGCAATGAAGAATAACTCCTCAAGACAGAAATATCTGAACATACTTTATTGACATGGATTCTTCAAAAGAATTATCAATCTAACCAAATCTGAATAAACAGATGATAATTCTTGAAAGATTAATAGTTTGTCTGAAATGAGATGGACTTTTTTTGCAAAAAGTTTTATTTCTGCCATCACAAAAGAATTACACCTACTTTAAAATCATGTTATAAATCATAAAAAGATGACACAATCAAATCAATTTACCTTCCAGCAATCTTAGTCTGAGAAACAATATGCATTCCACTGATAGTTTAAATTTAATAAGATCAACATTTTGACAAAGTTACAGATAGATACACAAGGCTTTATGCTGGAAAATGTCTAATGACATTAAATACAGTAACAAACTCAATACTACACATATCAGAAGAGAATGCATATGGTAAATACTGATACAGATTATCTTAGAAAGATTGTTTTATTTAATTCCCAATCCCTGTGAGATCTTCTTTCCACTGATCTAATACCCACATGTAGGTTCTACTCTTCATCTACCTAAAACCCAGTGGAGCCTATGCAAGTACTGATAATGCTTTAATGCAGGGATCTGCTTCCTCCATCACAACGTTAAGGCAGAGATGTCCCATTCATAATTCTGCAAGACTAATTTTAGAGAAATCTTCTATATCAAGATTTCAGACACTAAAACTCACTGCAAAGGTCAGTGGAAGGAATTGCAAATGTAACTTTAATCTGTTTGCAAAGCAACATTATCAAGCTGCAGTTACAACAGAATAGTAGTGAAATCACAAATCAATCATTTTGTGCTTTGTAGGCATATAGAAGGAAGTGAACATAATAATTCTAGCAATCTTCTATTAATTCAATTCAAGTTCTCTCTTTTCACAAATAGTTAAAAATAATCATCATATGCTTCATCAGTTAATGAGAAAGTTGTATTAATATCTATTTTTAAAAATATTCCTTCAACTCTGCTTATGAACTTGAATATGCACTGACTTATGTAACATCTCTTTAGCTTGCAAAACTGACACTAAATTTGAACCAATTAAAGTATTCATATACATTATGTAATTTTTGAGCCCGCATTGATGGGAAGTCTTAAATATGGTCTCTGATCTTCTCTTTTGTCACTTAGAAGTCTATGTACTTAATAAGAAAACACGGTGAGGTTTAGATACTGAGTTATGATTTGTACACATAAGCAAATATTGCTACAGATGCTTTAAAATAAAGGGTTTAAAATATCAAAAATGGTAAGTGCATTTTAAAAAATCTCTATTGCTCTATCTCCACATTTTTCCCAGAAGTTGTATCCACACATGCAGTAGGAGATTACCATCTGAATCTATCTCATCTGCACAGTGATTTATTACCTATTGATTTTTTAACACTGTATGCACTTACAGTTTACAACCTGACACCAAATTCATTAATTTTTAGACTCATGTTAACATTTTCTTCTCCGTTGCTTTTTTATTTTTTTTAAGCTATATTTTGTTTAACATTTAAAGATATTGTCAAAGGAATGTTCTTCAAGACAGTATATCTGATCAGGATAGTCTAATGAAGAGCCATGAGGATGACTGGGGGACTTGAACATCTCCTCTAAGAAGAGACACTGGGAGAACTGGGGCTGTTAATTTTGAGGAGACCAAGATAAGATCTAATCAATGTCTATAAATATCCGAGGGGTGGGTGTCAAGTGGAGTAGGCCAATCTCTTTTCAGTGGTGGACAGTAATAAGAGAAGGAACAATGGATACAAACTTGAACATTGAAGGTTTTACCTCAGGGGTAACCTCAGAAACTTCTTTACAGTGAGAATGACAGACAAAGGCCTGCAGTAGGTTGCCCAGAGAGGCTGTGGAGTCTCCTTCTCTGGAGATTTTCAAAACTCACCTGGATGTATTCTTGTGCAGACTACCCTAGGTGATCCTTCTTTTGGCAGGGGGGTTGGACTCGAGATCCCTTCCAACCACTAACATTCTGTGATATGTATTATATTTCTAAATAAATTTAATTCCTGACTAGGCGCTATTTTAAAATTCACCATTCTGATCCTGTTATTGTCAAAGTCAGGAGACAATCTTTCAGCTAATGTAAATGGTCATCATTCTATTAACTTCAAAGAAATTACCATAATTTACACCTGTCAAATATTATTTCTAGCCTCTCATCCATGTAATGCACTAACATTTTCATCAGCATACTGGCTGCAGAGTGCTCCACTTCTATTACTCTTATTCACATGGAACCCAATAAAGCAGATAGATTCTGACAAGCTCCTTGGGTGAGGACTCCTTAGTTTCATAGTCACAACAATCTTTATTTGTGAGCTGCAAATAAATCCAGTTTTCCTAGATGCTAAGACACTCAGCTCAGCTGGGAAGCAAAGTAGCAGCATTTTAGTACTCTTCAGCCTCATTTAGTGCCATAGCAACATTCATATGAAGAAAGGGTCTACAGTTCTTCAGGCAAATGGGTTACAATTTTTTATCAGAGAATTTTTGTCATACACTTCAAAAGTGTAGTTATATTTAAGCCACATTGAGTGCCTAAGATCTTTGCGTTAATAGGAAATTCCAACATTTCCCCAACTGAGCAAAGCAACTGCTAGATCCAGATTCTGAATTCTGATACCAGAAAGTATATTCTTCAAAAGTAATTGAAATAGAATAACAGGGATACATAATTCTCACTTTAAAATGTGCTGTTGGTGAGCTAAAGAAAAACAAGCAGTAACAAGCAGAATGATTAGTTTTATAACAGAAAATTAATTATCTCCATTGCCCTTTTTCCTAATAATTGACAACAAATTTCTCCAAGTTGCTAGATAATATCTAAATCCTGACCCACTGTTATGCACAATAATATGTAATAAATTGGCACGCTTAGCTCCTTTGACACTACAAATATGAGTCTCTGATGTAAGCTGCTAGTGCAGCATGTAATACTGCTTGGTGACCGCACTTTCTTCACTAAAGATTTATCACTTATTGATGTCACCAATTTCTGCTTCAAGAACTGGCAAAAATGACAAAGCCAATGCTTAGTTTAATCCCACATCACAGAATCATAGATCACAGAACTGCTGAGTTTGGAGAAGACCTCTGAGATCATCAAGTCCAACCACTCACCTGACCTAGGTCAGTCAACAACCAACATCCCCAGGTCCTTCTCTGCCAAGCAACTCTCCAGCCACTCTTCCCCAAGCCTGTAATGTTGCATGGGATTGTTGTGGCTTAAGTGTGACACTCAGATACAATTGCTCCAGATGTGAATCTGATCGTGTAAAATAATGATATGTATGACATGATCTTTATTCCAGCATCACCACTTCCTCTTTGTGATTGCATCTAGGTAAAAAAAAACAAAACAGTATTCTAGCTGTTTCTGGTTTTGGTGTTTTTTATTTGTTGCTGTTGTTGGGTTTTTTGCTGTTGTTTAGTTTTTATTAAGAACAGACCATAACAATACAAATATTAAGGATAAAACTCATTTTATGTCCCTTTTTAACACTTTCTTTGTTTCCCAGAATTATCCCTTACTGATGGAATAACTGAGATAACCATCAAACTGGATCAATACAGATATTAAAAATCCCCAAACATTAACTATTGAAACATTTTGGTAAGACTACCATAGTAATATGTAGTGCCTATAATACTCTTCTTTATAGAAAGAAAGCTGTTGTTATCCTTGGATTTTGCAACCTCACTTCCTAAGCATCTTTGACAGAAACATGATTGACACTCCAATTTAAAAAACAAAGTCAAACAAAATTCCTCCCATTTTTCTCCTCAAATATTCTCATTTCTTTTACTTTTTTTTCCCCTGTATATTAAGTCCTTCTGAAACTTTATTAATCACTGGCACTTGGTTATAAAATTCTGCTGTAAGCAAATAAAACACAGATAAATGCTTCAGGCCTCCACACCACACATTGTAAATTTAGAAGTCTATTCCCTGAGCCTGTGTATTTTGTAGGTATGATAAACTCTAAGAAATAAGAGTTTCTAGAATTTGGCAACATGTTAACATTTGCTGTAACTTTACTACTTCCACTCATTATACCACTCCCTCCTGACCTGATAAAACTGCTTCCTTCATGTTAGGAGGTTGGCATTTGAAACTAATAGGGTGGATACATGACAAACAAATATAATTTCTAACCTGCTAGATATTTAAAACTGAAACCTATCAATTTCAGATTATTTATTTGTAAAATGAGCCTAATCACAAATATATATAGTTTTTACTAAATATTACTGATATTACTTATAAGTTTGTTGGGCTGTTTGAAAGAATTAATATTTCATTATGAACTTAAAAAAATATATTTGATCACTTACTATTTGAATTTTCAAAAATAGCTTGGAAAAGCTATGTACAATAATTAATTAGAAAGAAAAAAAACCTACAACAATTTTATCAAGGAATATTTCTATAAGTCATTTGAGTGTCCTTATCTAATTTGAAGAAAACAAACTAGAAACACTTCAGTATAATCACAGAATAATAGACCTGCTGGAAGCATCCTAAACAGACCATCTAGTAAAACAGAGCAGTGTCATCAATAGCAGTTCACACAGAGCTGTGTCCAGGAAGCATCTCCAAGGATATATCCAAGAATGGAGACTACACAGCCTCTGCAGACAACATGTTCAGTGTTCAATCACCCTGACAGCAAAAGACTTCACTTGTATTTAAGTGGTATTTCTTGCTTTTGAATTTGTGTGCATTGACTCTTGGCACTTCATGAGACATCACTGAGCTTTTCTCTGCCTTCATTATGCCCTCCCCATGGCCATTAGGTATCTATACATATTAATAGATCCTCTTGAGCCATATCATCTCCAGGCTGAACAGTCTGAGCCCACTCAGCCTCTCTACATAGCACATGTGTTCCAAGATCTTTAGACTCCTCGTGGCTCTGTGCTGAACTCCAATATGTCCCAGTGAGCCTCAGGTTGGACCAAGTACACCAGCCATGGCCTCCTCAGTGTTAAGGAGAGATCCTTTTCTATGATGAAATTAGAGAACAACTTTAATTTTCATCATATCACTCTTAAACTATTGCTAAAATTACCTGGTTTTATTTTCTGACTAAAAAAAAAAAAAAAATTTTAAAAAAATCACTGAAGGCTACTTGACCCTGTATTATGATAGGTGAATCAAACATCAACAAGGATAAAATTAGTTGTATCAAAGTAGAAAAAAAAGGAAAAGTCAATATGGTTCCTGGCTTAAGTGATTTTTTTCCTCCAAAGCAAACTAACTCAAGCAATGTAAATAGAATACTGTCAGCAGGAGGCTTGTGTGATAGGAAGTTGTAAGAAGTCACAGAGAATTATCAGTCTATTTAATATGAAGTATCATGAAGACTGATTGCAGTGGGTTACTTGCCCAGTTCCACATTTGCCCATGTCTTCTTTTGATTACACAGCTTGTTTATGAGTTTATCATTACAGTTCCAGAACACTTGATCTATCTTTTTAAGTTAGCATGGAACAGCTACTAAGCAAAATATTATTGTCATATAATCAATGAAACTTTGACAGTAGTCTTGCTTCTTGTTCAGCTATAACCTGAGCTGGGCATATTGTTTGCATTCCATGAGTCTGTGCTTGATAACTATAAAATTATTTCTTTTACCAGCCTTAGTGAGAAATGGATACTGACATTAAAGAAAAACAAAGTAAATCACTACAAAATACATAGCTAAACTTAGGTAACGTGGAAACATAAGAAGTTGTACAGTATCTATGAAAATAGTTGCCTACATACCTCTTTCGCTTTTGCATCCACAAAACAACCAACATCAATGCAATTAGATGAATATGGAAGAATATTTTCCCCTTAAAATATCAAAATATTCAGATTAATAATCAGGATAACTGAGAGAGCTACTAATGAAGGCCACAGACTTTTACAAGAAAACCACAGCTCTGTGCTGAGAAAAATAACTAAGTGGAGGTAACGTGTGAATGAATTATGTGCCACTGTTTTTAGCAAATGGATGACAAGACACAGATGTAGAGATATGCAAGAAAATAGAGAAGAACTGAAAAGGAGTCAGCTTGGAAATGGATGACAAAGCTACTAATGTGGACCAAATTAAGGAGGGCCTTTTAAAAAGACCATCATTTATCTTGTGTAAAATGAGCAACAATATTCTAACTATAGAGGGAAGATGATGTAGTAAAAAATTAATAATGACAAGGTAGAAGCACAAAGTGAATGTTTGACAGATATCATAGTTGAAGTCAAGTGGCTAAATGGAATCCAAATGGGTGTAGAAAGAGGCTGAAAGTTGTAGAGTCATGTGGAAAGAAAGAGGAAAGGATAATACAATTTAGAAAAGCTACTGAAAACAGAAATGGAATTTTTCATATGTCAAGGTTTACTTGAGGGAACGCTGTAAAAACTAACTCAAAGTTTCTGATCTATTGTTTCAGTAGATCCATAACAAGTATGAGATCTTTGCCTCTGCAAGAGTCAGTGCACATGAAAATCTGAAAACAGAAGAAAATAATTAACTTCTTTTTGACTGTCAGCCCTAATGTGTTCTTTGTCTCTGCAATTTTATGCTGATACTACCACTACTTCTACTACTAATATTATTTGCTGCCACTAGGCAATAGATTTGAAAGCTCTGGATTTGGAAGTTTAAGAATAGCTATCAACACTTGCCTCCTAGATATTGGCAGATCTGACTAAATTCTAATAATAGCATTTAGTTAGCCACAAGATTCAGCATCTAGATTGGTCAGGGATAATCATCTGCTTCAGTCATTAACTATGAATTACTTTGAGGTGAAAAAGATTAATAGAATCAGATCAATATGGACAGTGCATGAAAAGGAATCTTATTGATTTCAAACTGCAGAATCAATTAGTCAAATCTTATGCTCATAAAAATCAATGACGGGCTTTTTTCTGACCTTAGATGGAAATTGAAGTCCCTATTGCAATAATTCTGTTTCTGCAGATTTTCTTTTATAGATGTCAGAGCTTTGTAACTCCAGTAGTCGATGTTCCATATTTCTTTATTTTACATTGATTATTAATTTTCATCTCTCAAAAGTGCATAACAAAACTCATTGTGACTTCATAAAATGGTTCACAAATGATAGATGTTGAAGGGTGGGTTTGGTTTTTTGTTTTTTGGGGTTTTTTGTTTTATTTTTTTATCAGAATACTGTTCTGAGCCTTCTGGACAGAGTCCAACATTTCTTCTTTCCAATTATAATGGAACAAGAGCTTTAAAAATGCATTGCCAGTATGTTCTTTCATTATAATTATTGTTATAAAAATTAATTCAATGTACAGTATATTATACCATCTTTAATCTTTATTATGAGAACAAGGTAGTGCAATTTTAATAACTGTTAGATACACAAATTACAGTGGTCCAACATACCTAGTAATGTGTTTAGCTGATCATGTATAGAATTGCTTTGTATTCCACAGATATCAACAGGTAAACTTGCTTTGAAAAATGCATGAGATATTGATTTTATTTCTTCAGCAAAGGCTATAATGAAAACACAGCATGTCACAACAGGAATCTGTCCTCATGACAACGATTGCAGCAAGATAGAAATACAAACTTCCAGTCCACATTTTCTCAAGATAAGAAGATTCTGATTTCACTACTTTCTCACTTTTTACTTTCCTCTTGGGCAAAGTATTGCGTTTTCACAGTAAGATCTTGGTAGCAGAGGAGCTACAGGGATACTTTCTATGAGAAGCTAATAGAAGCTTCTTCTGTGTCTGATGGAGCCAATGATAGCTGACTCCAAGACAGACCCACAACTGGCCAAAGCTGAGCCAATGTGTTATCACCTTTATGATAACATGTTCAAGAAGACAGAAGGAGAAAGAAAAAGTAATTAAATGATTTTTTTCCTAAATAGGATCTCTTTCACCCATTATGGTAAATGGTGAGTGATACCTCCCTATCCTTATCTGGATCCAAAAACTTTTTTGTCAGATTTACTGTCCCCAGTTCAGCTAAGGATGGGAGTCACAGAGTGACTTCTGTCACCTCAGGGGCTTGTAAGAAAGTTGAAGAGAAACTTGTTACCAGGGTCTGTATTGTCAGTACTAGGAGTAATCTGAAAGAGAATAGACACAAGGAAGACATTTCTTACAGTGAGACACTGGCGCAAGTTTCCCAAAGAAGTTATGGATATTGTGTCACTGGAAGTGTTCAAGTTCAGGTTGAAGTGGTGTTTGTGATACTTGATGTAGTGGAAGGTGTTTCTGTGCATAACAGGAAGGCAGAAACTAGATGATCTTTGCAAGTCCCTTCTAACAAAAAACATCTGATGATTTTAATTTTTTTTTCTTTTTGCTACTGCCCAACACAAAAATAAGTCAGTTTTCATTTACAAGAAGAAACTCAAACCCACTGAGTTTAGGTGAGATTTTTATTCCTCTTTTTCTATACTGTGAGAGTTCTACCAGTGTAAAATACAAATAATATCTCAGGTTTATCTGCCTTTCATTAGAGAATATTATGTTTGCTTTATGCTAGACTCTTGATATAATAATAACAGCTTATTTCTATGTATTCTTGAGTAGCAACTTGCCTGAATGCAGGCTAATAGATAAGACTGTCATGCAAGCACAGATAGCACCAAATCTTTTGGGCTTCTAACATTTAATTTTACCACTGTCATTCACTGCCAACGAAAGAGTGATACTTAGTTTAATTGCATTGGCTTACATTTTCTTAGCCAGAGATTGCTCAAGAGACCTTGAGAAATGCTGAAATCTATGGTCATATTTCAGTAGAAAGACTGTAACTGCTGAGCAAAAAGTGGGAATTTGTCTGTTAGAGAAGCAAATCTGTCTTTCATTATGCAAGACAGCTGTCACCCAACAAGTGAAAGAATTTGCAACCTGGAATCATCAGTTTTGTGTATGATAAACATTGACGATTGATGACGATCTTCTTTTTGCCATTATTTTCTCCTACAAGTCAAAGGAGAAGACAATACATTACTTCATTCCTACGAATGTAATTTTCTTATTTAGAGATCATGGATAAATTGTGCCTTTAGTACAAAATTAAAAGAATTTTTAAAATTTAATTGAGTAGTATCCACAAAACAACATAACCTTACCTTTTCATGATCATTTTCAAATTGCTTTTTCAGAGTATTTTCCTTGATTTTCAAATGTATTTTCTTCAATTTATTGTTTAGTGTTGTTTAAGAGGTGATAACACCAGAGCCAACACTCACTTCTTGAAATAATATGTTTTAAAAAAGCACCAATACTTAAATAGAGGCAGATAAACATCTTGGCATTAGTCTTTGACAAGAAACAAAACAACAGAAGGTAAGCCATATTTACAGTGCCATTTCTGCTTAGACTGGTGCTGTGGGGCACTCCAAATCTCCTCTCCGCCCTCCATCTCTGGAGGTTTGAATGGGGGAAGGAGAAGGTGTGAAAACTGCTTCCTCCACACCTCGCAATCACAGCCCTCTGCCTTGTGGGCTTGAAAGGGGGAACAGCTAAGGTGCCCTTTTCCACACATGTACTGACTTGTGGGAAAGCCCACACTGGAATCAGCTGATGATTGGCTGGATACTTCGTGCCCAGTATATGGCAAGTGCACGTATGGTCTAGGAAAAAAAGCACGGTGTTCCTGCTTTTGGACAGTTCCCATTTTTGCACAGCTCCTGATTCTGCACCATTTTGTGCAGTCCCACTCTTGCACAGTTTGTTATGTTTTCCCACAAGTCTGCAAGTTCGGCAAGTCCTTAGGTCCATTCAAGAGACAGCTGACAGCAGCATCCAGACCTGGCTTATCTTAGACCACACAGTATCCTGACTTCCTGCTCACTATCCCCAAACTGGGCAGCATGCAGTTGAGCTTTTCCTTGTGCTGGTAAGGCAAAGCCAGTTCACGATCTTTTGCCTTGTGGAAGCTGTGTCTGAGACACTTTGGCAGGTTTTTAGTCTCCTTGGACTTAATGCCACATGGATCCACAATTGGATATAGCTTGCAGTTTCAGAGGCTGCCACAGAGAAATTCAACAGGGATCATCACTAAATTCCTACCTCACCTCCATGAGTAAAATCTGTTCCTGAGGTTTTCTGCTCAACCTGATTTATAAGTGGGGTAGAGCTGTCTTGTAGCTTAGTCTTTTCCATTTCCTGATTTTCCTAAATTATTAAAGTTTCCCATAAGCATCCTTGTAAAGATTTTCCGACCAAATTATAACCTGTAAATAAACCTTAACCGGTTCTGTATTTAGTTTGGGGGTGGGGGTTTGGGGAAAATAAAAATAATTATATTTTTATAATTCCTGCCTAGGCCAATTAATCCCCAACCAAGTCAACTGGGTCTAACAAGACATGACTAATTTTTTTCATGGTAATCGGTTGTCTTAGCCTATAGTTTTTTGCCAGTGAATGACAACTGCCTTCAGACATTTACTCGAATGAAAATACACTGAGTATTTTATTCTAAAAGCTGCTTGCCTTCATTCCCCTGGCTTCAATAATACCAAGAAAACTCATAGCCTTGCAGAAATGCCTAACATTTTCAGAATGTAATACAAGCAAATACTATGGGATCTTTTTTATTAATTTGTCAAGTTCAACTGAAGTTCACATCCCAAGATAACTTCTAGAAGAATAGACACAGAATGTAATATTTTCTCTGTCTTACTGGTAGGATCCTGGTAGAAAGATTAGACAAATCCATAGAACCACCAATAACTATTTAATACACTTCTGAGGAAGAAAATCTGTCTCAGGAAATCCCTAAACTACTGATTACCGGAAACTGTGAGTCCGTATAAAAGAGTTGCTTATATTTAACCTATTTCTCAAAGCTTTGAGGGGTTTGTTGTTTTGCTGTTTGTTTTTTTACAAAGTAGCAAATAATACCTTGGTTTGGAGGGAGTCTCCAACTGGTGTTTCAATCTGATCAACTAGAATAATTTCTGTGTGCTCCTTTTAATAATATGTTTTAATAATACGTAGTAAGGGTCACAGAAGGGTCACAGAAGGGTCACAGAAGAATGAATCCAGATGAAAAGTATACATAGACCCTGAAAAAGAGAGTATAGTATAGTGTAAGATATTTGAAATCATGCTTAGTATAATTTCTGTGTAAATATCCAGAATACTTCTTAGAAACACAGAAGTCTAATTCAAGAACAAGCCTAAAGGACTCCCAAATCAAAACCAGCCTACAAATATAGATTTAAAAGTCCAGCATTAAATTATGATTCAGAAACTTCTACTCTTTGAACTTTTGCCCATCACCAAGTTTTTTAAAGTAACTAAATATTTAGATTTTTACATAAGCATTGCTTTCATTCTTACAGTTCCCCATTGTACCAGGCATCCAGGAGCAAAACAGAATAATAGAATCATAGAAGGTCAGAGGCTGGAAGGGACCTTGAAAGATCATCTAGTCTAAACCCCCTGCCATAGCAGGATCACCTATGCCAGAATATACAGGCATGCATTCAGGTGGATTTTTAATATCTCCAGTGAGGGAGACTCCACAACTCCCCTGGGCAGCCTGTTCCAGTATTCTGTCACAGTCACAGAGAAAAATTCCTCCTCATGTTTAAATGAAACTTCCTATGCCCCAGCTTCCATCCTTACCCTTTGTCCTGTCATTGGGCATCACCAAGAAGAGCCTGGCTCCATCCTCCAGGCACTCACCATTTACATATTTATAAACACTGATGAAGTCACCTGTAAGTCTCCTCTTCTCAAAGCTAAAGAGCCCCAGCTACCTCAGTCTCTCCTTGTAACAGAGATGTTCCATTCCCTTTATCATCTCTATGGCTTTGTGCTGGACTCTCTCAAGCAGTGAGAGAGTCCCTTTTGAACTTGGGGGCACAGAACTGAACACAGTACTCCAGATGTGGCCTCACCAGGGCATAGTAGAGGGGCAGGAGCCTACTAGCCATACCCCTTTTAATACACCCCAGAATGGCATTGCCCTTCCTGGCCATAAGAGCACATTGCTGGCTCAAAATAAAAGGATTACACAAGCCATGTCATTCACATATTGACCTTTTAGCAGAAATGTGCATCTATATATTTTTAAATGTAAGTTAAATCCCACTCCAGCTGAACAAAGCTTTGGTAATTTTGCAGCAACCACATTTTGCCAAGTCTCAAATGAAAAATCTAAAAGTTAAAAATATTGTTTTTTAAAATGTGTATTTTCAGTTATCACACCATAAATTTAGAAGACCTTGAGAGTATTAATTTGTTTTCCTTGGGATGGAAAAAATAATATCTTGAAACACCAGGCAGCTTTTCAAAGCACTCTGATTCCAACTGACTTTTAATCTCCTCAACATAAACTATAATCAGACAGTAAGCAAAAAATGCTAAATAGATTACACTAAGTTTTCAACATTAAGTTTTCAATTTAACAACATTCCAAGGTGAATAGTCTTGGTTTACCATGTTATGTTTTCTCTCACAAAATTCTGAAAGAGCAATATAGGAACATGTATTATTTAAAAGTTGTATTGCTATAATAGCTACAGTTTGAATATTAGGAATTGCGGCCTCATTGAGAAAACATATCAAACCAAAAATAATTCCTCTTTATAAAAAGTTTAGAGTCCCAAATCCAACAATATAATCACATTTCCTGTCATACTTAGGAGGGTTTCTTCGAAAAGTCAAGAACCAACAGTTTTATACTTCTTACACATAAATATACTTTATAAATACATATGTCTAGGAGAGTGGTTTTTAAATAAAAATCAGAGCTTTTGTGTCTCCTACTAAAACCAAGTATAGCAGTATTCTAAGTTGCCTATAATTTACTGTATTGGTTTACACCCAGCTACGCTGAGCTAAAAACGCAAAAGAAATCTCAAAGCGGTTTGGAAGTGAGAATGGGGAATAATGCCTTTAAACAATGAAATACAGGGTGAAAAGGGGTTTCTGCTTCTCACAGGAAGCCGGGGGAAGGGATACAGAAAAACCCGGGAAGAGGAGGGGGTAAGGGAGAAGGGATACCACCGCGGCAGGGATTTAGTCCAACAAGCAAAGTCGCGGTCCCGTAGTTGCTGGTGCTGGAGAACAGAAGCAGATTGCAAAGCACAGCTGAGCAGTTCTCGGTCTCCACGCGGCTTGTTGCAGAGCACGTGGAGGAGCAGCGGGGAGCGGCAGCGGCAGCGAGAAGGGGGCCGAGGATGTGAGAAAAAAGAGAGAGAGGGGGGGGCTGAGTTCCCCTTTTTATAGCCCAGATCTGGGCAGGAAGTGGGAGTGTTCAACCATGCCACCTGGGAGGAACGGAGCCAGACCACCTGTGGGACAAGGCAGGGGGGTCCCAGGTGGCTTAACCCTTTACATTTACTTAGACTGAAGTCCTTACTCATTCATATGCATAAAATTCTAATAATAACAGATTTGTTTTTACAAGTTATCTACTAACCTACTTTGAAATAAAGACTTTCAGATGTCAGTTTTCATGTGGGTAGCATTTCTAATGTCTTTCATTGCATATTCCCAAGTCTAATTATATTTGTAAGAAATATTTCAAGATCAATTTATTACTCAGCTGACAATTTCACCTAGGTGTCACAGATTTAATTTTCAATACTGATGTAGAGCATTTTTATGAAACTTTTTAGATAGACAAAACGTCACTCTACAAAAGTAAATGCACAACAAAACAAAATATACTTTAAAATATATTTTTACCTTGATTTGAAATCTTGGAACCACATGTTCCAAAATATCTAGAGATTTTTGCTCCAGAATCTGAATATTTAATCTGAGATAACTTTAGACATGTGCACATGAAGACAGGGATGAATTCAGATCCTTGACTCAAAGTCAATGTTCATTTATTTTAATTTTATTAGCTTCTATATTTAACTTATCTATTTTCAGAAGTGATGCAATCTATAAAATAAGAGAAAATTAAGTATTGGAAGACTGTGTTGTGAACTATTGACTTTTATTGCACTCATACATAAAGAGGGATACATTGCTCCTGTAGACACTTCATGATTCTGTTGTATAATCATGAAATATAATTAAATCATAGAATGGCTTCTGTTGGAAGGGACATTAAAAATCATCTGTTTTCAACTTCCCTGCCATGGCAGGGATATATTGCACTAGATGAGGCTGCTCAAAGCCCCTTCCAATGTGTCCTTGAGTGTTTCCAGAGATGTATTAAAGATGAAGATATGTTAAAGAAGTAAGACCACCAAATACTTTTATTGATAACAAAACATCTGAAGACAATAATATTCTAAAATAACAATTAAAAAAAAAAAATTACAACCAAACAAAAAAAACCCAACAAGCCATGCCTCCCCTCAGTAAAGAGATTGTCATAAGCAACTAAATCTTGATAAACTGAAACTCATTAAGGCTTTATCTGCAGTTGTCCATATGAGTTGTCTCTGGATACATATTCTGGTTTTGTTGGGACAGAATCATAGACCAGCCATGGTCTACAGACTGTTTGCAGTTTCAAGGTCAAACTAGGAGAGGCAAAAACCAGAGCAGCTGACCTGAGCTGGCTACAGGTGTATCCTGTACCAGAAGCATCATGCTCATTATAAAGGGGATGTTTGTTAAGGACAGAGGCTTCTGCTCTTTCTGCTTCTGCTCCCACTCCTGCTGCCCCCCATGCCTCTAGGGACTTACCATTTTTCTCTTCAGGACAGCTTTCCCATTTATTATGACTACTGTGCTTTCACTGGACTGAATATAACTTTGTATATCTGACATAATTTTTAGTTTTAACATTGGTTTTGATGTTTCATTAAACCTGTTCTCCTTTCACCCATGAATGTCCTCTTCTTTTCCTGATTCCCCTTCTCAGCTGAGGAGGGGTCACTGGGTGATAGAACAGCTGCTATAGCTTAGCCCCCCAAAACAGGCTAACTGTTGGCAATATGACAATTTGGAACATTAAAAATTATAAAATTATTTATAAACTCAAAACCCATAAAAGCCCACACTCCACTTTTAATTACAGACAAGCAAGTCAAATAAAAGCTAGTGGAAGCCTTCATGAAAGTCAAAAGGCAGAATCTGTCTCATAACCATGACTGAAATACCTTTATATTACTTGCCTAATATGAATCTGGAAATACTATTGGGAAAAAAATAATACCAATAACAAAAAAATTACCAATATTATCAAGGCTAGTTTAACAGTGAAATCTCTTCTATTTGTATAACATTACTAAGGAGAACTTCAGGCCTAGTACTCACCAAGTGTTGATTAATAGCCTATTTAATTTCAATTTAATTTAACGTAGCTTTCAGTCACCTAAGTACTTTCCAATTAATTGCAAGAAGCTTCACAATAACATTAGCTAACTGACATTGTAAGATACAACATCAAATCAGATGGCAATGTTTCTAGATATCATATTTGTAGAAATGATTTAACACAAAAATATAAACATTAAATACCAGATGTACAGTGGTAAAGGTAATGGACATAAACTTAATTTCAAGCAAGAAGGCCTGAAGAGAAACACAGTTACAGTTTTCTTCATAAAATTAACTTTGCATTCTAGTTCAGGAGCATTGTGGTGCTAAGGGAAATGGTTTAATACCAGACTTGCTAGAGTTAAATAATGGTTGGACTTGATGATCCTAAAGGTCTTTTTCATCCAAAACAATTTTGTGATTCTGTGATCTTTTGATTACTTGCTCATGTGGGTCCCAGCTTCTTAGGATAGAGTGGACCTTTTTATTGATTTATAAGCTATAGAATCATAGAATGTCAGGTGCTGGAAGGGACCTTAAAAGATCATCTGGTTCAGCCCCTTTGCCAGAGCAGGATCACCTAGAACATATTATGTTGAAATGCTTCCAGACGGTTCTTGAACATCTCCAGAGAGGGACACTCCACAGCCTCCCTAGGCAGCCTGTTCCAGTGCTCTGTTGCCTTCACAATGAAAAAGTTCTTCCCCAGGTTCACGTGAAACCTCCTATGTCTCAGCTTCCACCCATTGCCCCTTGTCCTGTCACTGGGCCTCACTGGGAAGAGGCTGTCTCCATCCTCCTGGCACTCACCGCTTACATATTTATAAATATGAATGAGGTCACCCCTCAGTTGTCTTCCCTCCAAGCTAAAAAGTCCCAGCTCCCTCAGTCTTTCCTCATAAAGAAGAAGTTCAATTTCCTTAATCATTTTTGTGGCTCTGCGCTGGACTCTCTCAAGCAGCTCCCTTGAGAGCTTCTGGGGAGCCCGGAACTGGACACAATACTCAAGATGAGGCCTCACGGGGGCAGAGTAGAGGAGAAGGAAAACCTCCCTTGGCCTACTAACCACACCCCTTCTAATACACCCCAGAATGACACTGGTCTCCCTTGCCACAAGAGCACACTGATGGCACATGGTCATCCTCCCGTCCACCAGGACTCCCAAGTCCTTCTGCCCTTCACTGCTCCCCAGCAGGTCATTCCCCAGCCTATACTGGTACATGGTATGGTTCTTTCCCAGGTGTGTGACTCTACACTTGCCCCTGTTGAACTTCATTAAATTTCTCCCTGCCCAACCCTCCAGCCTGTCCAAGTCTCTCTGAATGGCAGCACAACTCTGGTGTGTCAGCCACTCCACCAAGTTTGGTATCATAAGCAAACTTGCTGACAGTGCACTCCATGCCCTCATCCAGGTCATTAATGAATACATTGAATAATACTGGTCCCAGTACCAACCCCTGAGGGACTCCACTAGTTACAGGCCTCCAACTAGACTCCATCCCACTGACCACAACTCTGACTTCTTTCCTTTAACCAGCTCCCAATCCACCTCACTACTCCATTGCCCAGACCACACCTCCTCAGTTTAGCTATAAGGGAGATGGTGTCAAATGCTTTACTGAAATCAAGGTAAAGCACATCCACTGCTCTTCCATCATCTATCCACCTGGTTACATCCACATAGAAGATCATGTTGGTCAAACATTACTTCCCCTTGGTAAAACCATGCTGACTGCTCCCAGTGACCTTCTTGTCCTTGATATGGCTAAACATAGTGCTGAGGATAAGCTGCTCTGTTCTTTTTCCAGGCGTGGAGGTGAGGCTGACTGGTGTATAGTTACCTGGGTCCTCCTTCTTGCGCTTTTTGAAGATTGGAGCGATGTCTGTCCTCCTCAAATCCCCAGTCACCTCTTCTGTCCACCGTGACTTACCAGAGTCATATATAGCAGTTTCTTTTTTTTTTTTAATTTCTTTTTTTTTTTTTCTTTTACATAGGTATTAGCTGTCATAAAACCATCTTTACAAATAATAAAAAAACAGACCACAAAACACTTCATCATATAGTACCTGGTCTCTCACTCAAATTCCCTGATGTGCAAAATTTTACCTCAAACTGTCTTAATGATTATTTAGTAGGACCTACAGTTAAATCTAAGCAAACATAAATTTCTGACATTTCTTTGCCAGTACTTCACTTTTGAAGAGAAGAGAAGAAACAGTTGTTAAAACAGGGGGAGGAACTTCAAATTAAACTTGTTAAAATTAGTTTTACATAAGGTCAAAATAGATAAAAAATGTTATCATGTAAATCTAATCTGGTTTATTTGACTATAATTTTATGTAAAAATTGAAAATTGAAGTGGAATCAAAATATTTCTATTTCTTATTAAATAAAATGAGATAATATTTTAAGCCAATTAGTTGTTTGAAATGATTCTTTTAGTACTGCTAAGTCTGAAGTTTAACTTCAAACTCTCTGGAGAGGTCCCTGAAGACTGGAAGCAGGCCAAAGTGATGCCCATCCACAAGAAGGGCCAGAAGGAGGAGCTGGAGAACTACAGACCTGTCAGCCTGATCTCAGTGCCAGGCAAGGTTATGGAACAGGTCATCTTGAGTGTGTTTACAGAGCACTTACAGGATGGCCAAGGGATCAGGCCCAGCCAACATGGATTTAGGAAAGGCAGGTCCTGCCTGACCAACCTGATCACCTTTTCCGATCGGGTTACCTTCCTGGTGAATGCAGGGAAGTTTGTGGATGTAGTCTACCTGGACTTCAGCAAAGCCTTTGACACCGTCTGCCACAGAAAGCTCCTGGCAAAGCTGGCAGATCATGGCTTGGACAGATCCACTCTGAAACAGGTCAAGAACTGGCTGAGGACCAGGCCCAGAGAGTGGTGATGAATGGTGCCACATCCAGTTGGTGACCAGCCACTAGTGGTGTACCCCAAGGATCAGTGCTGGGCCTGATCCTGTTCAATATCTTTATTGATGATCTGTTCAATATCTTTATTGATGATCTGGACAAGGGGATTGAGTCCATCACCAGTGAGTTTGCAGATGACACCAAGTTAGGAGCAGGTATCAATCTGTTGGAGGGTAGGAGGGCCCTGCAGAGGGACCTGGACAGGCTGGATGGGTGGGCAGAGGCCAATGGAATGAGATTTAACAAGGCTAAGTGTAGGGTTCTACACTTTGGCCACAACAACCCCAGGCAATGCTACAGGCTGGAGACAGAGTGGCAGGAGAGCAGCCAGGCAGAGAGGGACCTGGGGGTGCTGGTAGATATTAGGCTGAACATGAGCCAGCAGTGTGCCCAGGTGGCCATGAGAGGCAATGGCATCCTGGCCTGTATCAGTAACAGTGTGGCCCGCAGGAAAAGGAGGTTATCCTTTCCCTGTACTTGGCACTGGTCAGACCACATCTTGAGTACTGTGTTCAGTTCTGGTCCCATCAATTCAAGAGAGATATTGAGGTACTGGAACGTGTCCACAGAAGGGCAAAAAAGCTGGTGAGGGGCCTGGAGTACAGCTCTATGAGAAGAGGGGCTGAGGTAGCTGGGGTTGTCTAGCTTGGAGAAGAGGATGCTCAGGGGTGACCTCGTTGCTGTCTACAGCTACCTAAAGGGAGGCTGTAGCCAGGTGAGATTGGTCACTTCTCCCAGGCAAGCAGCAACAGAATGAGGGGACACAGTCTCAAGTTGTGCCAGGGGAAGTATAGGCTGGATATTAGGAAGAAGTTCTTCACAGAGAGAGTGATTTGCCGTTGGAATGGGCTGCCCAGGGAAGTGGTGGAGTCACCGTCCCTAGAGGTGTTCAAGAAAGGACTGGATGGAGCAGTTGGTACTATGGTCTAGTTGATTGGGTTGGGTGATAGGTTGGACTGGATGATCTTGGAAGTCTCTTCCAACCTGGCTGATTCTATTCTATTCTATTTACATGACAAAATTTACCTACCCCTAATACCACTTGTCCTGGTTTGTGGGAGAAAGTCTCTTGGAAAGTCCTCAGCTGTTCCTCTGTGTAGGGGTTAACTTTCCTCACGCTGGTGGTCCTCTGGCCATGGCCACCGGCAGTGATCTCTTGTCGGATCACAGGGCGGACCGCCCTCTGTAGCAAGACGTCTTCGTCGTCGCTCGTGTCCGAGTTGCTGTAGGTGCAGATCGGGAGAGGTTTTGCTGCCTTCGGGCTCGCAGATCTTCGGCCGTCAGCGGGGTGTAGGCGTGCCCGGTCTGGTTGGGCTGCAGCCTCGTGGTGCTGTGCTGGGGCCAGCCTGAATTCATGCAGGGTGCCAGCAGAAAACGCATGTCTGGTCTCAGCAGTGAGGCAGATTCTTGCGGTGAATAGCTTTGCAGGCAGGTGCCATGTGCAGCAAGTGGGTGTGCTTGCAGCGGTAGTGCAGACAGGTTTAGCGGCAAGGGGTTCAGGTCAGCTTGCTGAAAGGCATGACCCGAGACAGGGACCAGCACCGTAAGACCCGTCAGGAGTGTCACAACTGGCGGCTGCAGTGTGGCAAAAAGTTCCGCAGGGGCAGCGCGACACACAGAAATTGATGCTGGGGCCATGAGTGGCTGTGCACACAGCCAGGAGACATCAGGTGGCCTGAGATCAGCTGGGGGGTACTTGCACGGAATATCCCCGCCTAGCAGGGGAACGCTGGGAGACTCAGTGGGATCCAGATGCTCCTAAGAGCCAACTGTCCCGGCAGTCCCATTCCCGGGGTCAGCGCGGCTGCGCAGCATATCTCCAACTGGCTCCGGTGCAGGCAGCCTTCCCTACACCAATGTTGCGGCTTGGGAGGGCAGAAAACATGTGCGAACTCCTAGCATGTGGCCACACGGCTCTGCAGAACCCGTGAAAGACATGCTGCGCTCGGATGCAAAACCCGTAAAGGCAGAATGCAGCAGCACGCCATCCGCACACGACGCTTCTGCCTGAAGTGCCACTCTCTCTCTGCACACGCAATCTCCCTTTCTACACAGACAATTTTCTCCCTATTTAATTATAAATATAGAAATTCAGACATTGTATAGAAGTATATGGTCTTTAAGACACGAGCTAAATGTCATCACCCAGTGAAATACCTCTAGGCCTTATACCAGTCTTTTTAACATTTCTGCTCATTTCCTGTCTCCATTTCATTCTAATTAGAGAAACACACCTTGAAAATAATGTGCTACTGAAGTCACTGCATTGTCCTACAGAAAATGAACATAATACTAAGATGTTCCAAATAAGTGAAGTTTCTTTGGAGGCAATATGTACTTCAGTCCATTATGGAAAGACCTAAGTTACTTCTTTAATGTAGCACTAAGTGGACACTCAGTCAACAGGTGAACAGTAATGTACACCTTGGTCTTGTAAGGCCAGTGGCATCCTAAATTCCTAAACTGATAGAAACTGAGTATTGTCTATCAGGTCGCATGATCTTACAATTACAGGAGTAAGTAATAGATTAATTGATACCATTTACAGCTGAAGGCTAACTATAACAAAAGGAACAGGTAAATAACCCACACAGGATTATCCAGAAACATAGTCACACAAGAAAGAATTAGATTCTGATATCCTTGTTGCCTTACTCATATTATTATATCTAGAAAGCAACTTCCTCTGCCTCTTCATCTTTAAGGTTTGCTTGAGTCTGGTTTCTGCTGACACAGGACCTATATCCAGTTCTTCGTCAGTAGAAAATCTGCTGGCAAGCTACAGCTGTCACATAAAAAGATTTTCTACAAGGTGCCAACACCTGGCCAGTATAGCCCCAAAAATGTACTGGCTGCAGAAAAACTGTAGTTAGAGAAGCCAAGAAATAATCCATCTTGCCATGAGGAGGAAGTTTAGAATGGAGTTATTGTATTCTGGAACTCATTTGATTTTGATGTTTGTTTCTTCGTAGCCAGAACATCGTAATTCTTCTTTCACTGGTGTTTCAGTGATCTATCCTTCCTTGTGAGCTCTCCCATGCATATGCTTCTTTTTTTT
>VWZI01012931.1:192854-218212 GCA_013396835.1 Psilopogon haemacephalus | reverse complement strand
TTTTTTTTTTTGCAAGTACAGTCTTGCATTCCTTCTTCTCTTCCTAATCTCACAACCTTTGTATCTGTTCCGAAAAATGTGATTCTGTAATCAAAACTGAATTGAAGGTGAAAGACTTCCCAAGTGTATGCTCGTAGGTTTTGTAGCCCAGAACTAATCACACACTTCAGTTAGGAGATGCATCTTCTGAAAATCTCTGCGTAGCCAAAGGGTAGAGAAAGGCACTTTGAAAGCCCATCAATGTTGTGATTCTGTGATTCAATCTCTGGACCTGCTTCACATTCTGCTTACCATAGGGAGAACAGTAAGTGTAATTGTGCTTTTGGTAATGTCTTAGATGGTTGCAAAGAATCTGATTTCATTTGTAGGTAAATGACAGACTGAGAGATAAAGAGATACATAATGTTGTCGTGTTTGCTTTTGATAACCTAACTTGTCCCCTGCAATGCAATAGCAGAATTGTTATAGGTCAGTTTATCCAGCTAAACAGAAATTTACATGCACGTGTTCAAAGTGTGCTTGCTTCCCTCAAGTCCTTCCCCTGTACTGAGCGAAGCCTATTCTAGAAAGCATTCAAACCTGTCTTCCCCGAGAAATATGAGCTGACAAATCATGTTTGTTTCTCATTACCAAATACAGAGATTAAAATAGAAAAAATCAAACCTGGTTACTTTTCAAATTCAACTGCACAAGAACGGTAGCAACCATGCAGCATTTCTTCAGACACTGAATGCTTGCTTGCATTCTAATGGAAGTGCATGTAGGAGCATATGTAACATTGCCATCTAGTGATTTCAGCTGTGTGTTTCAACAAATCTCATGTATGCAGAGCCACTTTCAGCAACAGTAACCTCTTTCCTTCTCCCATATCTCCACAATTTACTATTTGGCACTGGTATTTATTATCTTTTATCCTACATTTGAATTGGAATTGCATGAGAACCTTTGGAAAGGGCATATAACAACTTAAAGGACTGACTGTAAATAAATAGGCATTTGCTGGAGGAGGCTAGAAATAAGCTCAAAATACTTATAAAAAACTGACCATTTTCTTATGTTTTTTGGTTGCACATTACTACATCTGTTAGAGGTATTTTCACTAAAATCTCTGTGTTTTCACAAAAAAACACTTCAGGGTTACATGGCAGCTGTATAAAACGGCCTACTTAAGGAAAAAAAAATCATTACTCAAATTAACTTTATTATCAGGCAGTAGTAACACTGATATTTTACAGAAACAAGATGAGAAGACTATTTGCAAGTATTTCATACACACAAGAATCTGTTTCTTGAATGGCAGCTAGCCACATGTTTAAAATGCAATGGGACTTGGAAGTAGGTTATATGAAATCAAGTAAAATTGGGGAAATGGGCACTTGCCATAAAGACATAGCTGATACGTCTGTGCCTTCAGAATAGACGCATACACTCTAGCAGTATACTAAAATAGACTGAGAATAGAAGGAAATTATGGATCTAATTTATTAAATGTATCCACTGCTTTTGCAGGCCCTACAAAGGCAGCTCAATGCATGCAGATTGTCAATGTTTAGTTTAGAGAGCAGACAGACTCTTATTGAATTGGAGAGGAATACAGAAAAGCTGTATTTAAAGATGCACAAGAAAAGATATGGAATACATGAATCCTTAACACCAAATACAGATACAGGATATATGAGAATTCTTCCAAAATCTTTTCCCCAACCAGGCTAAATCATCAAAACCCCAGCGCTCATTTTCTCCCCTCGCGTGGTCTCCCATTAGGCCCAAGCAGGGCATAAATTGAGCAGCTGGCAATTTGCTGCAGCTGCAGCCTTGAAGGCCACAGGCAGGTTTACTCACATATAGTTACCACAGATAAGAGTTCCTCTGAAGGAACTCAGAGGAATGAAGGGAGAAAAGAAAGCAATTTGACTTTGCTACCCACTTATAAAGTGATAGCAGGATCATGAGACTGAATAACAAAATTACAATTTCCAGGGATGACCAGGACCATCCCCTGGAACAGGACTTGTTCTGTGGTCTTCTTAAGGGAACATGGGACCCCTCAAACCACCACATAGATAGTTTTACATAGGACAATTGAGAAACAGCTTCAGATTTCAATGACAAAATAAGAGTTACATGCTGAAGTGAAGATTATCCAGAGTAGTTTTCACCCAAATAATTTCAACCTTCTTCTCATAATATTTACTTCTCTTTTTTCTTTCTTCTCTCTTCATTGTTGTTCTAGAAAACACCAACATTATCCAGTTCTTGGAATTTTTATTTTATCTATCATTCTGAATATTTTTTTGATTGAGCTGGAATCTCATGTACAACATCCACAGGAAGCAAAAAACTCTTACAATCTGTAACTGTCTGAAATGTACAGTGAGAGTCAATTCCCTCACTCCAAAATGTTTCTTGTCCCTCAGAATACCAGAATGCTACTTACAGGTATTTTTTTTAAACTGTTTTTAAGAAGCACATTACATAAAAATGAGCAGTTTCATGAGGCATAATACTACTGAAAAGCAACAGCTACCAACTGGAAATTTTCCTAAGTCAAGAACTGTAGATCCTAGAAGGTTAAATAAAATATTTTGTTTGATTTTGTCTGTCTTATAATGACACTTTATGGAAGCTATTCAAAACATCAGCTGTAGTTATGTTTCTGTAGGAAGAGATGAACATTTCCTTTTAACTGAATTTGCATTGTCTTAAAGACTTTCAAAAACAAACAAAATAATTAGTCACCATCAGAGGCATTTTGTCAGAAGAGACAAGTATGTATTTTCCTGATGGACAAATAGCACTGAGAATGGGTCTTAAACCATTATATTCTATTTATTTCCATCAGTAATTTTACTACTTGTTACAATGTACACACACACACAAACACAAAATTCACCTTAGAAATATATATAGATTTTTTTTTAACGAATAAAGGGTTTTACATCTTCTTAGGTGATAGAGTTACAATACATTGTCTTTTGCCACATAAATGAATGAAGTGAAACCAAAACAAGCTGATAATATGTGGTGCACAAAATATAAATTGACATCTCTCCCTGTTATCTTTAGTGAAAAATGCTCTTAGGTCCATTTAAGGAGTCATAACTTCTAGTTAAAGCAGACAGTTTATATTAAGGGAATATTATCATTATTCAAGAGAAAGAATTATATATTCTATGAATTTGAGTGCAAGTGAAAAAAATTGATAACGAGATAAGTTATCAAGCCGATGTCTGGAAGGAGTATGCTGTAAATAAGAATCATACTTTTCTTTCAATGTTCACTCCTATGATGGTCTGCCTCTAAAACAGTTGGAAATGGAAATTTCACAGAACCAGGTGAAAGGTTTAACCTTAGTCTCAAAAAAATGGTTGTTCAGGCTCCACAATTCAGACGTACTCTGGAGGATGAATCACAAAAATTAAACTCCAGTCTCAGAATCTTCCTACTGGGGAAAACTCATTTAACCCTCACTCCTGCCTAGCCTCTGGCTAACCTTACCTATCCAACAGCTATTTCCAGCTACACAAGCAGTCTTTTTATCTTCTGAACACTCTCCCATCTAATGCATGCACTAGGCTTCCTTTCTTCTGTGAGGTGATGGTTTTGGAACAGTCTGTTGAGGATGGCTAACGTGATGTGTGGAGTAGCTATGGCACCCTATGGAGGTGTTTCTACCTGCTGATCATAACTAATGAAGAAATTCATAACGTGAGGCAAATACAGAGGAGGAAGGAACCCACAAATAGAAAAAGTAATTTTCTTTAATGATGTTCTGGATTTATCCCAGGATGTATTCTACAACTGAACATCCATGTATTTTTATACTACCTGTCTATATTTATCTATGTGTAGGGATATAATTGCTCACTTAGTTATTGCAGCAAAGTCTGAGGCCTCAGTTAAAACCAAGACCTTCTCCTCATGGGACTGATAACAGTAAATACTGTGAATGCAAATGTCACAAAAAGTTCCATCAGACTAAGGAAAAGAAACACTACTATGAGTATGTTAAATGAAGGAAACCAATTTCTCTCCAAAGTGTGTATTCAGTAGAAAATGACTGCAATGATTAAACATATTCAGCTGACTACACACTTGTAGATGTTCTATGAATTTGCTGTTAGAATAATATCTTCTGCTAGCTAAATGGTGATAATGTAGTCAAGGAAGTTTTTATGAGCTGTATATGATGCATTAATAAGTATAAACTGAAATAATAGAATAAAAATTACTTTAAATAATAAACAGTTTAATCCCAAAAGACACCTATATAAATATTTTTTCTACAAAATTTCTAGTGTTCACTGAATATTAAGCTGTGTGGAAATTTCCAACAAATATCTACAGCAATGTTTATTTATAGTTCTGTAGTTTTAATAACATAGCAGACACTATCAGTACTTGCCGTACTATTACTACAATTCACATATAACCTCAAGCATGAAAAAAATATTTTTTTCCAAAAGAATAGTACTTTATAAATACTACTAAATAAGGTAAGAATATTTTTCATTTAAAAAAAAAATGTTGAGAACTAAATTATTTGTAAGAATGAAAGTTAATTCCTTCAAAATGCAATACATGCAAAGGGAGAAGGACAGAGACTGTTAATTTCAAAGCTACGTGCATTCAAAACACAGCAGTCCTGAAAATACTTGTGTTTACCATTTGGATCTGTAGAGTAACATGCAAAGTCAGAGCAAATAGATTCAGTGGATGATTAATTTTCTGGGTTTATGTATACCAGCTCTTCACTTTGCAAGGGGATGGACAGGTGAACAAGAAATACTATTGAGTGCTTCTCTGGCTGTCTTCCATACTCTGAATGATAGTTAGTAACAAAATTATACCAACACTTGGGAGATTGTCTTAAAAGTAAAAAAGAAAGTAAAAGATGACAATTTGAAAATGTTATCTTCACACCTCTACTTAAGCATATGTACTCATCTAGAAGTTACTGTTTTGTTATAATTACAAACATTCTGAGCTTTGACTTACTTTCCATAACGTTTTCCTGTTATAAAGGAATATATATTTTAAAGTCCCTTTATTTCCCCTTATTCAAGGAAAGCTATTTTCACATTTTTTGAAAAGATCAAAACCAGGCAATTCCATGATAAAAATATCATTATGTAGTGTTTTGGCTAACTCATCAACTATTTTTTTTCAATTGCAATTGTTTTCAATTGGAATAGAAGAAACTAGAAAAACATTGAAAGGTTAATATCCTTTTCTTGACTCTTGACAAAATTATGTGAATAAATAATGGATCTATTCAATATTATCTAACAGCAGACAATTTTATTCATCGGTAGTAGTATTCAAGGATGTTGGAAAAAAGCTCTTCAATTTTTAGATGCAAAATAGCTACCTTTATTTCCTAAAGAAAAAAAAAAAAGTTTTTGAAATAAGTAATTTCTCAGATTATCTAGTATAAAGGATTATTTGAGAAAAATGGTTCAATCAGTCTCCTAAAGAGCTCTGTTAGTGAGGAAATTCATCATCATCATGACTAACTATATTGAAGGCTGTCTACTTACTGTCTGATGTACATCTACTGTCCAACAAAAGCATCCCACCTGTAGAAAACTGATAACATAAAAGCCAGGCTGCAGATTCTGGTATCCCGCAAATCAGTTTCAAAATGCAGCAGGGAGTTTTTGCATAATCAAGTTTATGTCTCTGAAATTTGTTATATTAGAGACTTCCTCTGTTGAAGCACCCTTGTGGAATTCTGTGGCTCTTCTGTGTTTCACCGATGCACATACAATCCATATCAAATAAACTTTTAAAAAACTAAAACCAGAAAACCTGTGTTTGGTGAGAAATAATCAGTCACGTCACTCACTTTGGAATTTGGGAATCGGGTTGAGTTATAAATCTGTGCTGCTGCTATTAGCATTTCTCCTTTAAAAAAAATTGTTGAACTAACTGTGGTATAGATGGTTTGCAAGAAGGAATGAAACCTATTTCATGTATTTATTGTTTCCTTATCAAGAGCCTCAAGAGCTACCTGCTTGTCAGCAAAGTATGAAACTAAACTGGCCACAATGGAAGAATAATTATATGGATGTGACACTTCTACAGAGCAAATGAAATTACAATTCAGAACTAAATTGTATTGTTTATTTGCAGACGTTAAGAATGTAATTTTTTTTTTCTTGTAGTAGTAGGTTGCCTTATTTAAAACATCCCCCTTGCTGTATGACACTGTAAAGCTGTTAAGTGATACACAATGTACAGTTCTACAACTCTCTAACTGCTTTAATGAAAAGTTATACTTAAGTGTAACCCTGTAGCCTTAAAAGAAACCTGTTGAGTAACCCATACTCATGACAACATGAAGAATGGAATTATCTTAGAGCATCATGAGAATCTCAAATGGCCAGATACTGCAATGGACTAAACTGGCTTTCATGTGCTGGTGAAAAGCAGAGAGAGCTCAGAGCTTCATGGGCATTTCAGTAACACCATAGTCTGTAGCTTTGTCTTAAATGGTGGTTTTGAACTTGTAGGTGATAAAATATTTTGTCAATATTTCTGAGCAGCACACACATTTCTTAGTGTACATTTTATGTAGTGTTGATCTCCTTCAGGAAATGTCAGCAGTAAGAAGGTGATAAGAAGGGATAAATATATGGAGGCAAGAGATGGGATTCATGAACAAAAAAAGTGCATCATTAGCAAAGGGACCTGACATGATAGACCTGCATATAGGCAATCCTCATCTTGCTCCCAAAACAGTACAGCTCTTAGAGGTAGGGAGGACGCTCAGCTAAAGAGAAAATGAAGCAGGTCCTCTAGAATGGACAGCTTTAACAGCTGCTGATAACCTCAAAGAGAATTAAGGTTATACCCTCACCAAGATACCTAGTGGAAACATATATATTGCTAATATAGAATTTGATATATTTTTTCATCTGTATTGTTTCTCTTAATGAATCAGTTCTCTATCCCCTTCAATTTCTCCTCACATAAATTCTCTGACTCTGTATTTACAAATGGAAAAGGATTAGCATACTTCAAATGTGCTGTTTTTGTCATGTGTGAAGAGTGACTGGAAGAATTCATCTGCCTTTTTCTGGAAGAATGAAATAAGAAATGGTTATTTCCAGAAGCCATATCACACCACCTAGTATTAATGTATCTTGTCAGCAATACCCCTTTCAGGTTAATACAGCAACAGCTACATCTTCTGCAGAGCTCAGGATATTTTCAGCCTCCGTGTAGATTGTCTAAATGAAGATGTGCTGATAGAATATTCATTGCATTTTTTGAGATGTACTGAATAAGGTAGTCCATGCTTTTGTTTTAGTCTNGGTAGGAAGGAAGGGGAAGGGTGTGAAATTGAATTGGCAGATACTTCAGTTTGAATTTTAAAACTATGTAAGCCTGAATATTTCTGCCCAAATTAGAATTTTCAGAGACTGGAATTATCTGTCAAAATATTTCCCAAAGCCTGTGCTTGGACAAGGTTCAGCATTTTTACATCTGTACTTCCAAAAGGTCTTCTGCTCTATCAGATGTTCATCTTTTGAGTTTGGGCAATAGTTTCTGTCCTGGGTGCTGTCTTCAGATCATGTAATTACTCAATGTGTGGAGCAAAAGACCTGAGGTAAAAGATATGCAGAAAGCAGTCTGGAGCAGAGAGGTTTTCTGGTAGTGAGGCAGCAATTATTGGAAGATTATTATTGAGGAAACTCAGTCATCAAATGAGGTTACTTGGAAGAAGCAGTTGGGGTAAATCTAGGTAAGTAAAGATCCTTGAATGTTGATTTTTACTTTCCTGATTTACTGATTTATACAATTTAAGGAGAAAAGGTAGAACAATGATGATCTAGTCTGACCTCTTGAATGACACAGGACAATGAACCACAATTGGTAATTTCTATATTAATAATCTCTGCTTGACTTAGACCATATTTTTTAAAAGTTATGCAATCTTAGTTCTTCAAATGATGAAGAAGTCACCTTATCCTTTTCTGGCTTTCTTTCTAGTGATTAATTATTCTCACTATTAAAATTCCTGCTTTATTCCTAATTCAAATTTGTCTAACTCGTCTACTAACCACTGAATCTCATTATGACTTTTCCTATTAGATTAAAAAGACATCTACCATCATAAATGTCTTTCCTATGTAGTTACTTAAATAGCAAAATAAAGTTACTTTTTAACCTTCTCCTGAATAAACTAATAGATTGAGTTCAATTAACAAGACTCAATCCTGACTTCAAAAATAAAGAGCAGTGGTATAATTTGTAAGGCTTTCATAAAATATACCACATTGATTAACCAACTGCTTTTGTTTCATTTCCAAAAACATGCTGTACAGCTGCACGTGATTTTGTTACACTTATTGACTTCCAGCAGAAATACCAATAAAATTATTCACTTTTTATCTCTGACACAGACTCAGTTTCACAAAAGCACTTAAGTATGTTAATGCTGGTTGTTTTCAAAGATAACTTTCAGTCAGCCATCTTCAGGAGCAGAATTTGCTTGTCCTGATGTTATTCCTAGGGTGAATTGGACATGTAGAAATGGGATTTACAGACACAAGCAACCTGAATAGGAAAGTTGCCAATAAAGAGTTAACACATTTGTACAGGTCTGCTTCTCACACATTTACAAATACATTAGAGGTTTGGATGCTTAGCCTAAAGCCTCTCCCAGGTTTAGACACATAAGTTAACAACTTAGAGGAAGACTCTGATGTATATAAAACCTAATTCTGCAGTTAAAAAAAAAAATAAATCTACCATGGTAGAGACAAAGATGACATTCATCCTACTTCAAGAAAGATAAAGTCAAATATTCAGGCTTCACAGAGACAAAGAAAATGAAACTGAGTCTGTTCATGGATGATGAGGGTATTCATGTGGGAGAGAACAGTCTTTGCTTTGTTTATGAATCCTGCTTAATAAAGATTTAACACAAAATGCTTTAGAAGGCCTAGAAGCAGCAGAATTGACAGCCCTTATTAAGGAATTACAGTTTTCTGTTTCTCTGAACTTATATCGTTCTACTAATGATACAGTTTATATGTATATGTATATGTGTATATATATAAAATAAAATATAATTCTATAATTGTTAAGTTATACAATAATTCTATAATTGCTAAGTTATACAATGTAAGTGTTTGAATATACATTAATATATTATGGCGAGATATCTCTTTCAATATAAATTCCACCATATCTGTAAATGTGGGCCACATGGTTTAAAGCCAAAGCAAAACATATTTTCGGCATGTCTAATTTATTTTCTTCCAGTATTGAGCTTGTGTTCATCAGTTTAAGGAGTACTTCACCTTTAAGTGAATGCAATGAAAATGAAGTTTGGTCGTCTTGGATTGATGATGGTAGAGCAGTGGATGTTGTTTATCTTAATTTCAGTAAAGCATTTGACACTGTTTCCCACAGCATCCTTCTGGATAAACCAAGGTCTAGATGATCAGGTAGTGAGGTGGACTGGAAACTGTTTGAAGGAAAGAAGCCAGAGAGTTGTGGTCAATGGGATGGAGTCCAGCTGGAGGCTTGTAGCTAGTGGGGTTCCACAGGGGTCAGTACTGCGACCAGTTCTGTTTGATATATTCATCAATGACCTGGATGAGGGCACAGAGTGCACTGCCAGCAAGTTTGCTGATGACACCAAACTGAGTGGAGTGGCTGACACACCAGAAGGCTGTGCTGCCATTTAGTGAGACTTGGACAGCCTGGAGGGTTGGACAGGGCAAAATTTAATGAAATTCAACAAGGGCAAGTGTACAGTCTTGCACCTGGAAAAGAATAACCCCAGGTATCAGTATAGGTTGAGACTGATCTGTTGAAAGGCAGCAAAGGGGAAAAGGATTTGGGGGATCCTAGTTGATGGGATGACCAAGAGTCAGCAATGTGCACTTGTGGGCAGGAGGGGCAATGCCATTCTGGGGTGTATTAAAAGGGATGTGTCTAGTAGGTCAAGAGAGATTATTTTGCCCCTCTACTCTGCCCTGGTGAGGCCACATCTGGAGTTCTGTGTTCAGTTCTGTGCCCCCAAGTTCAAAAGTGACACAGAACTGCTTGAGAGAGTCCAATACAGAGCCACAAAGATGATCAAGGAGAGACTGAGGGAGCTGGGGCTCTTTAGCATGAAGGAGACTGAGAGGTGACCTCATAAATGTTTATAAATATGTAAATGGTAAGTGCCAAGAGGATGGAGCCAGGCTCTTCTCAGTGATGCCCAATGACAGGACAAGGGGCAGGGGTGGAAGCTGAAGCATAGGAAATTTCATCTAAACATGAGGAGGATATTTTTCCCTGTGAGAGTGACAAAACACTGGAACAGGCTGCCCAGGGAGAGTTGTGAAGTCTCCCTCTCTGGAGACATTCAAGACCTGCCTGGACACAATCCAATGGGATCTGGTATGGATCCAATGGGATCCTGCTCTGGCTGGGGAGTTGGACTAGATGATCTTTCTAGGTCCTTTCCAACCCCTGATATTCTGTGCTTCTATTAGGAACTACTGTTAAAAACTCTATTGTGCTCTTTTGAAGTATATATTTGCCCAAAGAAATTATAAAAACTGTAGATGGTGCATGTCATTCCACTCAGATTCCTCTGGAGGACACAAAGATGTTCAGTTTCAGGACAAAAGGCTACCAAAAATTCTGTCAAAACTACTATTCAAAGAAAAGCACAAATAATCAAATTTGAAATCATGCAATGCTTTTCTGTTTCACAATGAAAACTTTTTGTGGCTTTTTCCTTAAAAGGTTTCACATCCATAACTCTTCTGCTGGTACTGAAGCCAGAGATTTTTCTATTATGGTTAGACAATAATTTTCTGTTTTCTGTATCAAATTCTTCACATGGTCAGAGACATGGGGATTCAAGTAAGGCCAGCTAGACCATAATTATTCTTCTGTCCTTTGTCTTGCTTGTTTAGATAGCATAATCTATTAGATTAAATCTGCCTCTAATTATTTTTGTGTATATGTACTTTATAGTCACATAAAATTGCTGAAGACCGCATGAATGCAGACACATCATATTTTTTTTTCAAGGAATGCAAATATGAAATATTTATTTATTTTCATATGTTTTGGTTTTCCATAACCCATTTGGGTTTGTGTTTGCTAGTTATTACAGCAATTTTTATTTATTTTGCTATGTCTGCATATTGTACAAATGGTATATTGCCAAATGTGTACTTCACACCACTTTTCCATTAAGATTATAGCTGTGGATAAGAAGGTTTGTTATGAATATAATCTATGAAGTAGGTAGTCTAAACTAAATGTTTAAACTTCTTTTCAGAGACATGTTGATTTCAATCTAGAGACTGTTTCCAAGAAATATGTTCCATTGAACTGTCAAATTTCCTGATTGCCCATATTGATAAGTGACAGTCCTGGCCTTGAGACATCAAGGGAAGAAAAACCTTTCAGTCTGAAAATATTGCAACAGAACTGAAGCTTTGAATGAACTCCTTTGGGAAAAACCTCTTCTTGGAGTCCTTGTGTGCATCAGTCATTATTCTAAATGGCCATAGGTCATAGTTTTCAGCATCAAACCCACTGACTGGCTCCCCAGATTCCTCAATTTTGATGACTGCAAAGATAGCCCAACAAACACAGCAGTAAAAGCCACTCTAGAAGGCACTGTGCAGGGCCAAATATATCTATAACAATCTGACACAGGCCAAAGTTATACAGTAAAAGTGGAGGAGAAAATGAAGATGGTCCTATATATTCAGCTAAGGAGATTTGTACTGTCTCTTACAATCTATCCTTAATTATGGACACAAGTCTATTCTTTAATATTCTATTTTTTTTTAAATTAAAGAGTTTGTAACAGCTTTATGTATTAAAAAAATACTATACATCCCACACCGTTATGAGGCTCTGAACTGAGGTGCAGGGATGCCTCACAGATTTGAGATGAATGTATGTCTATTCTGCAAACTTTTCTTGAGGTATTTTTTTGATGTCTTACGATATAAAAATCTTTTGCCTGTAACGTAGCTGGGAAAAACTTTCTTGATTAGTCTATTTGAATAGTTTCCCAAAACCAATTTTTTTTATTAAGTGTCAAAAAAAAAAGGAGAAAGGCCTCTCTCCATAAGTGTAAGGATTGTGACTTACCTGGACTTTCTCATGAAGTATCATTTCAGGTGTGAACTCTGGTGTGAAAGCTGATAAGGTCTTGTAAATTAGGAACAGCCTATATGAAAAAGAAAAGTAATTTTTTCTACTCCCCTTGAAAATGTAATTCCTAGAAAGCTAGTTGCAGGCTTCCTATCAGCACTTCATTATCTTGTCCTTTTAGTAAATGATCATTTTTTGCACTTGACAAAGAAAAAAAAAGGTTTTGTTTTCCAATTGCTGATTAATTTTGCTCTTAAATTTGTGTCTAAACCTTCTTTCCTTCAGAAAAGCCTTTAGGTCAGAAGTTCCTTCTGTGTTTGCACTTTTAGGACACAGGGAAGTGGAAGCTTCATTTCAGTTAAGGTGATTTTTTTCTTCCTGGTACAAGCTTGTAGTTTCAGGTGAAAAAAGTAAGATAAGAAAGCTTCAATCCTTCACATCATTGGTGGTGAAAGAAGAATACAGAGCTGGGTTCTCAATCTAGACCCACAATTTGCAGTGATAAGAAAGTACAGTGAACTAATCCTCAGGGCAAGCATTGGGAGGCCTGAAGTGCAGTTGCCTTCTTTGATTTTTTTGGCATCACCAGCAGGCTCTTAAGAAAGCAATTGTGACTGGAAAGCTCACATATATTGATTTTAGGTACTTTATGAATTGGCCCATATTAAAAGTTAAGTGTTTCAAATTATTGAAAAAAAAAAAGTCTTTATTTGAAACAGAGAGAGTTAGAAGGCTCTACAGAGAGATCTGGACAGACTGGATGGATAGGCTAAGGACAACAGGATGAGGTTCAACGAGGCCAGATGCTAAGTCCTGCACTTGGGTCACAACTATCCCACACAACACTATAGGCTTGGGGCAGACTGCCTGGAAAACTGTCCAGCAGAAAATGTCCTGCAGGTGTTGGGCAATATCCAGCTGAATATGAGCTAGCAGTGTGCCCAGGCAGCCAAGAAGACAAGTAGCATCCTGGCTTGTACCAGAACGAACAACTTGTTCCAAAAGGATGTTACTGGATTTCTGAAACATGAGGGGGTTGGAACTAGATGGTCCTTGTGGTCCCTGCCAGCCCTGATTGACTCTATGATTCTAAGCATGTCATGTAGTCAGGCTAACCTAATGTGCATGAAGATTCCATGGTGATGAACAAGATCTTGCAGTATAATGAAATAACATTTTTTCTGCCTGTAATATTCCTAAAGCCTAGCCAATGGACTATAGATTTGATAGGAACATCAGTAGTATTGGAACATTTGGACATGTAATTCCTTCAGATGGACACTGTATTTTGCAGGTATTGCAAGCTGTAGCCAATCTGATACTGTATTAACAATATAGTATTTTGCACATGGTGCATGGCAAGGGATTTGCCTGTGCTGAAATCTGAAATACCCAATTTCATCTGCTTCTGTCACTAGGAGATGCTTGACATGACATCAATTTGCATTTCAACAAAGCTTTGTGTTCAAGCACAAATATGACCTCTGTTATGTCTGGCAGTAAGAATTGCTCCATAAGAGGGGAACACCAGAAAGCCTTGGTATAGCCATTCTGAAAGGGATAATAGGCTATCGGATCTTTGCAGGATTCTAATGAAGTAGACAGTGGCAACTGAAAATGGGTCTCAGGCTAGTGCCTGTATTGACAACATTGTCCACAGTAAGATAAGCTACTTTTCCTCTTGTCAGCACTGGTGGCAAAACAGTGGATGTAATTTTTCTGCATAGGCATTTGTTGAAATTGTTCTTTTTTCTGTTCCTTTTTCACTTCATGTGGAGAAACTTAATATCTGGTTTCCTGTTTTAAATATTAGTGTTGCCATACATATAATGTTCACAATGATTATTGCCAGAGTCAATATAGAGAGTGTGTTTGTATATGAGAAGAAATAACTTGTATCTCTTTCAAAGTTTAAGATACATATAGAGTGTCTTTGCACTGCTTTCATCTACTGTATAAAGTCAATCTAACAGGCCTTGACCCAGGCACTTCTTCCATGTTTTATTTTCATCAGAAAAGCAGTAGACTCTGACTTCAGGTGTGTTTTTAATAGAAGGTCTTAATGAAAAGAGATTTCCTAAGAGTATTACCCAGATATTTGTCAAAATGTCATAGATATTCCACAGACTGTATAGTCAGCTTCTTCAGGGAAGAAAAAGAAGATTGCCTTATTAGATTATCATCATGCTCTTTCTCTAAGATGCTGACATTAAGTTGAATGAAATGATTGCCTAAAATACCTCTTTGAAGCCCAGTGGAAGGAAAGCATCTTCTAAGTAATTCTCTAATTCACAGTCTCCTTTCTTCCATACTATAACTTCAATTAGTCTAGTTATGATATTCAATGGTAACAGAATCAGATAGCTAGATGACCATGTCTTGTAAGTAATTATAAATGTTTTCAGCTAAGCCAACAAAATGTATGAAAATATATCCAGCAGATTAATTCTCATGTACAACCTCTTGTCCTAATATCTTCGGTCTGTAATATTTATTTGGACTGTTCATGTATTAACAATTGCCCCAGCAGCCTTCCTATTATTGTTCAGATTTTCTTCCCATACCTTATTACATACTCTATTTTTGTAAATGCTCCATAACATACAGTGCCTGTGGAAGTAAATGTGCTAAGCTATTGCTGAGTAAATGACTTTGGAAATTAGTTGGAGGTTAATTCTTTGCCTCATTGGCCCCCCAAAGTAGCCAAACTCTAATTGATTTTGATGGCATTCACAAAGTGCCTTGGCCTGTTGAATAATGAAGGAACACTTACAGAGACAGACACTGAATATAGAAACAATTATGCAGGGTATCAATGAGACATCATTAAAAGTTTAATGTTTCCGCACTTAATCAACTTTACCCTACCTTTAACAGCTTTGTTGCTTTAGGAAATCTGCAGTTTCAAGTGTCAGTATGTTGTACATGTTTTACATACATCAGTTCAGAGAAATATTCACACAGGGTAAGCATATCTAGCCCTGACATATTTAAGGAGCTGTTAAAAAATAAAAGAAAAATTATAGACAATTATTGGTGCTGGGAAAATGTCAGGTCCTGCATATGTGTGTTGCATGGAGCACTCATCACTCACATGGTCACAGTCCTCTAATGACAGTATCATCTCACTCTGCTGTTCGATTACTCACAGGTAGCATGAGAAAGGTCAGGTTATTTTTTCAGTTCTAACAGATCCAGCCAATCAACAATGATGTAATTATCCCCCTGGGTTTCCAACTCTTTTATATGATTTGTTTTATGACTGACAGTGGTGATTGTATCTGTGGCTGAACAGTAATTTATTGAACTTTTTATGCTTGTGTTAAATAATTAGTCAAGCAGAAGCCGCAAGGATTTTAAGAAGCTAATGAACCTAGACTATACTGTCATGATTCGTACACACTTTCTAGTCACCACAGTCAATGTCTGAGGCAAAATATGCCTAATTTACTAGCTTGCATGAAGCAGTCTACTAAGCAGGATTGAATGGGTACAGTGGTATTTTAAAATATCACACAATGTAGGATGAAGAGGGCTTTTAAAGGCAAGTACAATATCATTCCTGTAAAGACAGCTTTTCTATAGATCATTAAAGTTTTGGGACAGCAACTCAGTGCCTGAATCCTGAATGACCAGTCCCACATTATTTCAACGACCCTGGCAATACCACTCCACTTGCAACAGAAATGTGGTAGATGCCAAGGTTCCTGATATTAGCACAGAACATGGGATCTCTGGGATTTAAGCAAGATGCCCTCTTTTCTCAGACTATTCTCTCTTCCATGTATGCACTATACATATAATTAAGAACCAGGACTTACCTCTCCTTTTAGACACACTCCAAAAAGGTGTAGTTCTTGGTACTCACAACTTATTTCACACATCCTCGAGGAAAAGTACCTGTCATCCCACTTAGTGAAGCTTTCTCTTTTTGGTGCCTTGTTAAAAGATTATTGTGTTTCCAACATACTCAGTTTTCAGAAGGTTTTCAAATCCTATACAAACATGGACTACAGCTGTTCTGCAGTAGAGAAGGGGAATGAAACTGGATCCTAAAGCCAAGTAGCATATTGTGACTCAAATGGCTTCAATCTAGCACCTACTACAGCAAACCTGTCTTGGAGACAGCTAGTTAGATCATGAAGAGTACCAAAGAACTGATGAGTGTATAAGTTGAGTGAATCATTCTATGTCACTTCTTGAATTTCATTTCCAAATGTTGTCTCTGACTTAATTTCACAAATACACCCACAAAGTCTGTTTCTGAGCTTTAGTCATATAAAGAGTCAGTTATTTCTCAATTGAATGTTTGCAAAGTCAGTAACTGAAGCACTTTTATTTGGCTGTTTCTGATTCTACCTTGAAAACCGTAATGGGGTCTTCCTTCTCTAATTGCTGCACATAGACCTTTTTTTTCCCCCTTTCTTTCTTAATATGTTTAGCTTTCTTAACTTGTATTTGGCATACTGCAGCAAAGAGTAACTTTGAATGAGAATTTTAGACTGAGCAAAACATTTAATAAAACTGAAAGAGGTTTTTTTTGGTTTTTGGTTTTTTTTCTGAATGATTTCCATGTCAATTATTTTAAAAACAATATGGTACACTGCGAATAAAACATGGAATAAATATTATCTGGGGGACAAACAGGAATTAAAAACTCAGTTGCTCTATTCCTGCCTCTGACACTGAGTTCATGCATGATGAACTCAGATGGGATTTTCATCACATTCTTATCTTGGCTCCTGTAGTCAAGGCACTTGGGCTCCCATTTGGAAACATACTGAGCACACTTAAATCCAGCAGGTGTAAAATACACTAGGCACTAAGTGTTCTGAAAAGCCGGCCTCACATACTCTGGAGTAGAAGTCCAGAACAGTTGGAACCTAGGAATATTTGACTTTTTACCTTTATTGGGCTTTTTCCCTTATAATTTTCTTCATGAACTATACTGTAGGTTCAAGATAAACTTGTTATTGTCCTTTACACAGCATGCAGTACTATTACTGTTACTCAGACTATGAAAATAGTTTAGGTAGATCCTCTTCTTTGTTCTATTGAGCCTTCTATTTCAGTCTTTGAGTTGCTGAATGATTTGTCCATATGCAAGTAGACCTGTAAAATGCTTTTGATTGTATTTTGGCTAAAATGTTGTTGTTGAACAGCTGTTGGAAGTTAGGGGGTTTTTTTAACAAATATCCACAATGAGAAGGTATTCCCTCTCTCCAGAAATGCTTCTCCAGTATTTTAATTTCAATGTGTTCTTCTGTTAAATGCATACTTGAAAGGGAAGGGACAAACTCCTTGTCTCTCTTCTTTCACATGAAGACTATCTCTCAATCTATTGTAGTTGATTTCCTTTTACTCATTCTTTCATTGCACTGACAGATATGAATCTTTTAGTGCCTATTTCTCCACACTCAGGTGCTTAATTCAACCTTGCATTCCACTCAGCCAAATGCCTGCTTTTATCTCCTGAACTTTGTGTCCCTTGTTTTATTAAATTCACAAATGCTCCAACCTTCTGACACTGAAGTGTCTTTAGTAACCTTTGACATATAACTTCATCAAAGTATTTTTTGAAAACCCAAATATGTGATGTACCTGATTCCTCTTTTCACATTCTGCAATACATTTGAAGAGCTCCAGCAGGCACCAAGTCATTCCCTTCTACCTGTTAACTTGGCCCTGCTGCATCTTTCCCTAGACACCATTTTTAATCATGTGTTCAGTTACCATAGTCTTTATTATTAACTGCATCTTCTAAGCAGAAGCAGAAGCTGGACTCATCAGGATGTATTGCAAGATTCCTTCTAGAGTACTTTCTGGGAGTTGCACTGACAGCTCACCAGTACTCTTGATACAATTGCTTCTTGTCATGACAGCTTACACTCTTTGCCAACTGCTCTGCAATTTCACCAGTACTCTTGATACAGTTGCTTCTTGCCATGACAGGTTACAGTTTTTGCCAACTCTGCAATTTCACATGTGAGTGCCATCCCAGCAAAGAGCATCCAGTTCTGATGATTTGCTAAGATCTTACACAAAAATATGTTTGCTCTCATAGTTCTTGCATATTTATTTTTATGTATTCTAACCAACTCTGACTTGTTAGAAAAAAAAAAAAAAAAAAAAAAGCGCCTCAGATGTGGAATTCTCCCCAGACTGTTTCACCAGTAAAAGAAATTACTAAGCATTTTAATGCAATATTATCCTCTTTGAGGGCTCCTCTTATGTCATTAGACAGCTCCTCTGTTTCCTATTCCCTCTTGCTTTCATTACTTTTGAGGAACCTTTACTGTTAGCTCAAACATACCTCGAAAACTGTTCAAATTCTTTAACTCCCTTGATTTCATATTTACATCTGACCTGCCAGAAGTCTGACCTACCTATTCAGTCTGTGCTTTGTCCATCTGAATTGATTATTTTGGAAAAAATAATCAATCTGGTTGGTTTTACTTGCAATATTATAATGCACAACATTGATGTGTGGAAATCCACTACATAAATAATTAGCTTAATCAGAAATGCATATTAACATTAAAAGGCATCAGCTCCAAGTCACAAACTAGACAAAGGAATGAAAAATGTCAGACCTTCAAGGTGAACTTAGAGAATCCTCCTCAACTAAAAATATTATGTCTTATTGAAAGATTAATTTCTCTCTGTTATAATTAGGTTGTCCTGAGGGTGTAATAGACTGGGTTTATTCTTGAATATTCTTTATGCAAGTCAGCCCAAGTTGATGGGTCTTTTACATAAGACCTTCAGAGTTTACATCATCAGTTACTTTTATTTTGTTTTATTTGCTTTATCAATGACTTATTCACAGCATGCAATGAAATTTAGAGCAAAACTAGAAGTGGGTAGATTCAGATTGGATGGTAGAAAGAAGTTCTTCACCGTGAGGGTGGTGAGACACTGGAACAGGTTACCCAGGGAGGTGGTGGAAGCCCCATCCCTGGAGGTCTTTAAGGCCAGGCTATGTAGGGCTCTGAGTAACCTGATCTAGTGTGAGGTGTCCTTGCCCATGGCAGAGAGGTTGGAATTAGATGATCCTTGAGGTAACTTCCAGCCCTGACAATTCTATGATTCTACTTCTGTGAGTACCACCACCTGCTGTAGAATACTAACAATTTGTTCATCCTCTAAAAATGTTTGTGATATACTGGATATAGCAAGTTATAGCACATCATTAACATCTGACGCTGCAGGATACTATGTTTGTTTTGTAACTCATGTCCAACTTTAGATTTAGTGTAGTGGACCACTTATTTCTAAGTTTTTCTAAAAGGTCAATGCTATTCCTCCCCAAAATACACAAATACTATTGCACCACGAGTTTGCATATATTGCTATCTTTGTTCCTGAATTATCTTTTTTTTTAATTTGTCAACTTTTTGCACTAAAATAATTTAAAATTACTGTCCAGTAATAAAGCTGAACATTTTGAATTTTTTTTTTTAACTTAGACAAGATCAAAAGCTATTGTATCTATTAGAAAAGAAAAATGATAGGGACATAAATCAATAGAACATCCTAAATTTTTTCATCCCCCATAATTCATCTGGTATTTCTAGATATAAGCATAAAAAGACAAACACTAAACATAATGTGTTACAGCCACACTTGAAACTGTATTCAATTAGAGTAATAATGTCACAACATAACTTATATTGGTTTCTTTCTAATGTCTTCTACAATTCTACTAGCAAGGCATACTTACTTAGGAAGCTTTCAATTTGAGGTTCTAATGCAATCTGCCATGATTAAATTCCAAAATACTGAGTTGCAACTCTACTCACAAAGCAGTGAACACCTGAAAATAACACCTTCTCCTGCTCTAGGGGTATGACCTGTTAGTTCTCAAGGAGAAATAAATTCATATGATATTATTAGGTTTGTCTAAGAACATATTTAATTGGTGCAAGGAAAAAATCACTATAAGGCTTCAAAAGCTAGGGCAGCTCCCTGCCAGCTGATGGTCTGTCATGAAGTGAAAAAAATTCACTTTAAATTTGCTAATAAAAAGTCATAGTATTTTGTGACCACAAAAATCTATACTGGGGATAAAAGTATCTACTTGGACACCGTCATTTGGTGCTGGGATATTCACAAAATGTCTCTGCCTTCACGCAGCTACCTTATTTAACTATAGCTCTGTAATGAAAGTATTAATTGGACCTACTTGGCAGATATTTGGTTGTGGCAGTATGTCACACCTAGGAGAATCCGAGTCCTTCTCTGTTCCTAAATATCTAACTGCCAAATGGTCCATGGCTATGTTTAATTATTGTGTCTGATATATGAAAAAAAAAAGTCCCGACATGACAAAGTATCTCTCAGTCTCAGTATTTAGAAAGATCTCTCAACCTCAGTATTTAGAAATCTTCTTTCATGGGTATCTTTACTAGCAAGGTGCTTTTCAAAAGAAACATAAAATAAATTACACTTTACTTAGATGATGGTCATAAGCCACAGATACTAGGTCAAAATTAAGGTTCCTCTAGCTCAGGTGCATAGCTATGAATAAGGACAGTCCTACATTCTGTGAGCTTCAGCTGGGTTGGTTGCTTATGTCTTGAAAGAGAATAAGAAATAACCTCAAGCATAACGAAGATGCTGCCATGTGCCTGGTCACTGAAGAATGAAGATCTTTTGCAGTTATTCTCTGTATTTTGATGTTTATTATTGAGGATGATGGGAAAACAAAGAAGGGGGAAATAAAAGACTCGCCTAAGACCTTAAACCCTTTCCATAGTCTGGAAACCAAGACCCTCATTTTGAGAAAATAGGGAAAGAGCACTTCAGCCTCTACTCATCAGTCACTTCCAATAATTGTGGGGTTATGTCTCTTACATGTTTTCATCCATTTGCTAAGGGAGCTGGGGATTTAAACACATGTAAGGTGGTAGTGAGATTAGAACTTTGTGGGATTAGTGATAGAAGAGTGTCTAGAAATTTGTAGATGTTTTGTAGCATTATTTAAGTGTTTAGTATTGTGGTTTATCTGTTATATTGCTGATATTGATCCTGCATGCTAGTTCACTGATTGCTGGTTAATTATGTGGAGTTAATAACTCAATAAATCCTTGATTTGAGTGCTGGTCTGACTTAAATATATTTAATCAAGTAGCTTTTCCCTACAGCACCACACAACTTTCATCTAATCAGGACCCCTAAGCATTTTTCACTCCCTGTGCACTTAGAATTTAGAGTTGTGTTCATCTCCCTTACACCCTTGAAAACTATAGGCATATGGGTCACAGACACTGGTTTCCTCTTTCTCTTGCTGAACTCTATTTCCCTGCTCAGCTCTTGATCTCTTCTAACTTCATTCACCTGCTGGATTCTAACAGATTTGTGTTACCCTTCAACTCACACTGAATGGCTTCAAGATATCAGCAGTGGCATGCGTCATGGATAAAGTAGGTGATTCCTTCATTATTCATCAACTAGAGTCCAAATATCAGGTGTGTATTGCCAGCAGGAAGGCTGAGCAATTCTCCCAGCGTGTCTGCAGTACCTGTCCTTTAGGTCCAGAAGTAGTACAGCCTCTGAGCTTCAGATGGTAATTAACATTTCTCTGATGTCTCTATTTCTCCATAGGAGTGCCACAGAATCTACAAAGCACCACACAAACATCCCTGTCAAGCCTGTATGTGGTGTGGAGAGGGAAAGAAAATGTGTTATATATTTTGGTAGGGAAAGAGATCCTTATCAGGAGCAGATCATACCTTCCATTGATGTCCTCCCCCTGTTCCCTTTCTGCACTTCATTGCTCTTCAAGTACCCCATGCCTTCTTCATCTCCAGCAGTTGGGTAGATGTTCCAGTAAAAAGTATAGTGCACTCAAATTTGGAGCTTAATAATTCCTTTCTTCTCACTTAGAAGTTTCTTTTACAAGAATCTCTATAAAGGTTCTGTTCTTTAGCATTGCACCAGTACACACACAGTAATCTTCAAGAGAAAAAAAAAAGTCAGTGCTGTAAAAAAGCCATGGTGAAGAATGAGGGGGCACCCTTTGTCCTTCAGTATCAGTCCTTTCTTCTCCTACAGGAGAGCTGGTACCAATGTTCTTCTGTTGGACAAGTTGGTGTAGCCCTTCACCATGGTCCTTCTGAAACAATCCTTACCTTTAGCTGCAGTTAACAAGCACTTCCATAGTAAACTGGAAGGCTGTGTTACCATCCAACGAGATCTGGACAGGCTAAAGAGATGGGTGAAGGTGAACCTCATGAAGTTCAATAAGGACAAGAGCAGGGCCAGTGGCATCCTGGGGTGCAACAAGGAAAGTGTGTCCACCAGGTCTAGGCAGGTTCTTCCTCACCTCTACTCTGTTCTCATGAGATCACTCCTGGAATACTGTGTCCAGTTTTAGGCATCCAAGGGAAGAAGAGATCTGTGGGAGAGAGTCCAATGGAGAGCTATGAGGATGATTGCACCTCTCCTATGAAGAAAAAATGAGAGAACTAGGACTGTTTAGTCTGAAGAAGAGAATGCTGAAAGGACATATTATCAGCATTTATAAATATTTGAGAGGTGAGTATCAAGATGAAGATGCCAGTCTATTTTCACTAGTGCCCAGTGACAGGACAAGGAGCAAGGGGTACAAGCTAGAACACAGAACGTCTCACCTCAACATGAGGAGACACTTCTTTAAGGTGAAGGTGGTGCAGCATTGGAACAGGCTGCCCAGAGAAGTTGTGGAGTCTCCTTACCTGGAGATATTCAAACCTGCCTGGATGTGTTCCTGTGTGGCCTGCTTGGCAGGGGTTTTGGATTCAATGATCAATAGAGGTCCATTACAACCCTTAACATTCTGTGATCCTGACATAGCAACACTTCTGTAAGTATCACCAATCAATCTATTAAGAGATGGTTTGTGTGTCCAAATAGAAGCCAAGTTTATGGAAAAGAAGTTTCTCTCAGAGCCCCTGAAACCTATGGAAACAGAAACACTCCTCACCACAGGTGTGAAAAAGTCCTTGGTTCAGCAATGAGTAATTTATGGAGCTGAGCTCCCTGTTTTATAGTGTTCCTGATACTGCTTTTTCAAAGAAACTGAGGGGATCAACTGGAGTAAATGCTGAATGGCAGGATCAGTCACAGAGCAGGCATAACCCCAGGGAAGGCAAACTTACACAAAAGATTTTGAGATGAATGAATTCAGTGAGATACGATGGCAGAGGAGAATGTGGGTGCCCACTGAGAAAGGAAGATTTACAGCTTGTTTATCTAATAATCCCACAGTGAATTCTCTACCTCATCCAGTATCTCTAATTCCATAGCAACACAAGCAAGCTAACAGATTTTAAGGCATTCTAAAACCCGTCTCTTTTTCATAATAATAAAAGTTTTTACACCATAGTAATAGTATAGAAACTACAACTTTAAAACTTTCCCTTATGATTTTCACTGCTTCAGTTGTTATGTTTTCTACACAGAAGTGTTTCCATGAAAAATTACTTATAGTGAAGTAACTAACCAAACATAAGATCCTGCATAAATCCTGTTTGTGCTGAATGATTTGTGGCCAGTTCTTTGATCAATAACTGTGTATCCAAATTTATATAGCTACAGTCCTGTGTGATCTATGTTATCTGAAGCAGAAGTCAGGTTTACACTGCACAGGAATTTTAACACATTCAGGCTCCTGGGAAATTTTCCATGACCAAATTATTATTTTTCCTCTCTAATTGGAATGTAGCTGTATTCAAGACCATAGCACAATAATGAGAAAAAGGAATTAGTTTTAGACTATTTAGCTTATGCACTGAGCACACTCAAGCTAATTTGTTCAATCAAGAAGAAAGAAAATTAATCCATGTAGAATTTCATGTTATCATGGCAATAGTGCTTCACTACTAAGATGGTCAATTAAAAGTTAGCTCATCATTCCCATGATGTTCACTTGATTTAATTGGAAAAACAATCTTCTTATTCTGAGCATGGGTAACCATCTAAAATCCCAGATTCCATACATTCAGTTTACTCTGTTCATGTGAATATTTCCATTAACATCAAGGCAGAGATGACATGAGTAGTGACTATTATGTGTGTTTACAGAGTAATAACCAATCTAACAACAGAAGGTATGCCTTGAAATTGAACACTGGAAGCCCATTCAGGGGTGGCTAATTTATTTCTGATACTGACTTCAAATGTATCATTTTGTATAGCTGAAATCTCTGTTTCCTAACATGAATCTTCCCATGCTGCACTTATCTCAAACTACAGAAAACAAGAAGTTACATAAACTGAATTTTATCAGAGCCAAGCTTGCATTTCTGTCCTCACTGTAACCCTTAAATAGTAGCTGAAGAGGAACAATCTGGAAAAAAAATTGTAGATGGTGCCCCTTACAAATGTTCACCGGTCCAGAATTAAACTGCAAAATAAAAAGTGCTTTTTAGTTGGAAGTTAGTATTTGGGTTGCTGCATTTTGAAAAACTATCATAGGATGCCAAAAAGTAATTAATTTTTTTGGTTGGCAGGTTGGTTTCAGTTTTTTTTCAATTTGTGCATAGGCACTGTGGCAGATGCAGCCACTCTAAGACCTTACAAGGATCAGGGTTTGTGAAGGACTTGATAAAGATCCAGCTTGGGCACCTCATGGATATTAAAAGGTGTCTAATGGTCCATGCCCTTAACTTGCCTTTGTTGTGTACTTACACTCAACTAATTAGAATGACCACAGTTCTGACTTGACTAGGGTATAAATGGAGCCCTGCTGAAACAGTTCACTTGGAGCAAGTGCAAGTGGGTTCTGCAGTCATAGAATCATGGAATCAGCCAGGATTGGAAAGGACCACAAGAGTCATTTAGTTCCAAGCCTCCTGCCATGGGCAGGGACACCCTACCCTAGATCATGCTGGACAGAGCTTCATCCAGCCTGGCCTTAAACATCTCCAGAGATGTGGCCCCAACCACCCCACTGGGCAACTCATTTCAGGGTCTCACCACTCTCATGGTGACGAACTTCCTCCTCACATCTGGTCTGAATCTCCCAGCTTTGCTCCATTCCCCCTAGTCCTATCACTACCTGATAGCCTAAAAAGTCCCTCCCCAGCTTTTCTGTAGGCCCCCTTCAGATACTGGAAGGCCACAATAAGGTCACCTCAGAGCCTCCTCTTCTCCAAACTGAACAGTCCCAACTCTTTCAGTCTGTCCTCATAGCAGAGGTGCTCCAGCCCTCTGATCATCCTTGTGGCACTTCTCTGGACACA
>VWZI01012931.1:176460-188474 GCA_013396835.1 Psilopogon haemacephalus | reverse complement strand
AAAACAAAATGCCACATGTTTTCAGTATGTGTTTCCACAGAAATTCAGTGAAAACAGAGGACTATTAAATGTGGTGAGCTGACCGAAGGACACTTCGACTCTCTATGCCAAAGCAAGACAGCAATATTTCATCAGATTGAAGAATTTTCATTTCACACCCCACTGAAAGTCAAAATATGAAGCCACAAAACAGATGCAATTTTTTTTGGATTATGTCAGTGAGTAGTCAGCATATATTAAAATTGCATGTGTCAGAAACGGCTGTGCTACATATGTTTAGGTGGTGCTCATAAAATGACTTTTCAGCCTGCCATTGTGGTATAGCAAAACTGAGAAAACCTCATTAGAAAGTGTGAATCTAATAACTTGAGAACATGCTGGCCTTATTAGCTAAGATAAAGACCTTGGTCTCTGAACAATTTCTGCAAACTGTCAAACATCACCAGATATGACAGCCTTTGCCTGGCTCTGTGATACTATCCATGCTGTAGACTGTTTGCCTGACATTCTGCAGATAATGCAGATGAAGAAAATGAACCTGTCTGTCTCACAGGGTGACATCAGATCTGATCTTAACACAAAATACAAATATTATTATGGAAATTGCATCCTGACATCCAAATTGCCTCCAAATATTCGGAACAAGTTATCTAAAATTATTTGTCTTGGGTGGGAAAGTAACAGACATATCAATGAAGCAGGAAAGAGAAGAATGACTGCACTTTTTAATCATTAGGTAAATCCATTAAGAATTACTGCATAATGAACTACAAACACTACATAACTGATCAGAGACCATTTCTGAAAAATACTTATTGACACAGATAGTCTTTACTCTACTTTGAGGTGTGCTCTTGAAGTCAGGGGTAAATAGCTTAGAAATAACACAGTTATGTTCTAATATGGTACAGGCAACATTTACCATAGCTCAAGCTTCAATTCTGCTTTGAGGAAGACTCCTGCAAGAGTTCACCAAGGACAAAAACATTCTCAGTCACACGATAAAATGAGTGGGAAATGACCTTTTCTTCCCCTCACTAGTCCATGTCCCTGGAAGTATGATAACTGATAGAGCACAGGCAGAAATTTCTGACCTGCACATGAGCATTATCTCCTTGCCCTCTGCATCTGAGTAAAGACAACAACCACACTTTACTCCTGTGGGAGAAAAAGTGCTGATTTCCAGGACTAGGATCCAAATGATTCAGTTCTACTTCACCATCTGTCCATTAATTACCAGCTTGTTTTAATTCAGTAAATCAGCCTCCATCAGTTCCTGTTTTTTCGCAAGATGAGAGTCATTAAGAAGCCAAATGTGAGAAATTCAGTGGCACAGAAAACCCAGAGGTTCTACCTGAAAGACTGGTCACAGGAGTCTAAAAGCTGAAAGAGGAAAAAAAGCTGTTCACTGTGTCATGCAGGTGAGTCTTGTTTCAGAAATGCTAAAGATTATTCAGAAAGCATGGTATAAAGACCATAACAGAGGTGATATACAGCAACCTTTAATAAAAAATATTAAAATTTAAAATTGAAAAAAAGAGAGAGAACACTGTCAAGAGCTAAGGCTAGGCTGGACACTAGATGAGTAACAGATGCTTCCTATTAACCCCACTCCCTTCCCAAAGAGGAAGAGATAGAGTCTTATGGATTGAAAGGCAAAACAAAAATATTTAATAAAAATAATGATGACAAAATGAAATATATGCAAATAGACACAAAATCAATATTGACCCCCAACCCGCTCTGATGGAAGTCATATTACCTCCATCACTGTTACTGTGAACAGGCACTAGGCAAGTCCCAGATTGAAATCGGCAGCAGATAGGAATTGAATTCAGAAGCTGAACTTGGCAACTGCATTTAGAAACACATCAATTAGAACTGAAGTCATAGTGGATAAATTGTCCTGGGATTCTGATATGGAGCAGAATACCTTGTTGGCCAGTTGTTGGTCACCTGTCCTGTTATCACCTCCCTACAGGTGTGACCTCTTATTTTCAGCACCCTCAATGTGGTACCCAAGATACAGTAATGACCTCGGTCTCTCTAGGAGTTAGCCTTTCTGCATACCAGTCCGTAGTAATAATTATGCATCACAGTCATTTCAAGAATTGTCTGCAAAAATGAGTCATTAACTTCAGAAGGTGCAGTTACTTAGAAGAGACTTAGCTAAAAAGCAAAATCAATGAACAAAATTATTCTGTTCTAGTTCAAACCAGGATAGATGTATGTATTAAACTATATATGATCCAGTTTTAAGGAAGGATTATTTCCAACTCTATGTATGTTATGTACACTTATGCCCAGAGAAAGTAAAAACTCAGTGAACATTCATCTAGAAAAATATTAACCTTTAAAATGGTGCAAGTGGATGAATTGTCAGCTCTTTTCTCTTTCAGTTAACAACAGCAGGGAAGAACCAAGTGTAAATTCGAGGTTTCTGAATGAAAAAGGAAAATAACATATCCAGAAAGTAATATTAAAATAATTACTTTTACAAAATATTTCATCAGTATTTTAAAGCTGCTCTTAATTTTGTCATTGTAACTCATATAATTTATTTTTTAAACTTTTTTGTTGGTTTTGTTTTATTAATTCGTACATCACCAGTTTAAAGAAGAAAGAAGTAAAAACATTCCATTAAATAACATATGCATTTCTAATGAATGTTGGATGTCATATTGCTCATCCTATTGTTTGAGGTTTTATGGGTTTGGGTTTTTTTTCCTTGTTCACTTTTCTGGCCTCTATCCAGGTTATTAATAACTTCTTTTCCAGCTTTTACACACATAAAAAGGAATCTTATGCTTTCACTTCTCACTATAATTTTGCTCATGTACTTTGAAGGGGCAATTCTTTAAAAATGACCAGACTTCTAGGCTCTCAACAACAGACTTTCATCTAAGTAGTTGCATAAGTAGCTTAAAGTTTACTCTCTTGAAATGCAGGATAGAAAGTCTGCTGAACTTTTTGCTCATTGCACCAAAAACTTTACACTCAACCATTTTGTGATCACTGTGGCCCAGTCAGCCATCTATTATTACATCATCTGTGAGTCCTTCTATATTCACAAATAACAAATTTAGGAGACCGTCTTTCCTAGTTCATTCACTGAATATTTGTGACAAAAAAATATCTTCAACATGCTTTGCAAATTTCCCAGACTTGCTTGTCACAGCAGTATGGCGTTCCCAACTGATGTCTGGGAAACTGAAACCTCCCACAAGGACAGGAGTTGCCGATCCAGAAATTTCTAATTGCCTATAGAATAACTCATCAGTGCTATCATCCTGGCTGGGTGATGGATAGTCAATGACATCTGCTCACTGACATCTGCTTTGTTTTACATCTCCCTAATCCTCACCCAGAGGCTCTCAATCACATTATTCCTAACTGCAAGGGATGTACAGTCAAACTTCTCCCTTACATGCAACTCCTGCATCTTGCCTATCCTGCCTATCCGTCCTCATCACCCTATAACCCTTCATCTCAGCACTCCAGAATCTGGGTCTTACAGTACAACTAAACTGCAGTGCTAGAACACCTAAGCACCAATCCTAATTTAGACATCGTAGTTAATATTCTCCATTAGTGTCTAGACAACAAAATCAGTGTTCATAAGAGAGTTCAAACACTGAAATTTGTTCTTCTTGACCTTAGGTTCTCCAGCTAAATTACACATTTCTACTAGACAAGTGGAAATCAGTGTGTTGTTAAATGATAATTCCTTAAATCTTCACATAGATTTTATCTGTGAAGGCAAGTGCGGGTCTTGAACAGGTTTTGTTCCTCTATTTATGTCTTGCAAACCATAATATTTTGATTCTCAACATAGAAATACAGGTCTCTGTGTGAAAGCAGAAATTTATAAATTAGTCTTTTTTTTGTTGTTGTTGTTGTTTTTAATGTGTAACAGAAGGTGAGAGGTTAAATAATTTAACTTCTGTCTTAGCTTTTCACAATCTCATTGCTCTCCTCCTTCATTACTAAAAAATTTCTTGTCAAGGACAGGAGACTTGTGAGACAAAGAGGCAAGACAAAAAGGCCTATATGGCTTCATCTTAACTGGATCTGGGCTCATTCTGCCTGTAAACACCAAAAAGATCTGTCACATAACATCAAATTACTGATTATAACATCAGGTTACTATGTACTACATGCATGTAACCAGCTATCTAGAAATTCCTTATCAAGTTTAAAGTTACCATTTAAGAGCCCTCTCTAATCAATGATGAGATACCTTCAGGGTGATTCACCCCATCTACCATACACACACTGTCCATGCCATTGTACCATTCTCTTGGCAATAACTGCAACAGGAGGGCTAGAAAAGTAATAGAGGCTAGATGTGTAATCTTTTAGATGCCTATGGTCTAGTGCAATGAATCCCACATAAGTATAGTAGGTCTGAAAGTATGATGATGGTAAGAGTTAGAGGTTGAATTCCTTTAATCTATCAACTGTTACTTAGGGGGCCAAAACTGGCAAGGCTGCCACAGTCCTGAACCCTCCACTCCAACCAGCAGTGAGGCTGGGCACGTGTCCCCAGCAGGCATGTATACACATGAGAAATCTCCACAAACAGAAAAAGAGTTGCCAATGGATATTAACAGGATAACAGGACAGGTTGCTCTACCAGGTACAGGACATAGCCAGACAAGAGTAATGACCAGCCGGTAAGCAGTCATTCCTTTTTATCTCCTTATCCTGCTGTTCTCCCAAAAGTAGCCTTCCCCAAAGCATCAAGTATCACTTTCCCTGCCTTTGCTTCCTCTCCTAAATATCCTGTAAGAAGTTCTGTGCAATCTCAAAATCCTCTCCTTTGCATCCTATAGTGTGTCCCATACCCCTGGACGGCAACTCTGCTCAAGAGGAAAGGCAATCCAGAAGGTCACTCTGTTGAGTCATTTTAATGCTTTTGACTTCGATTGTGAAGATGAGTTTCTCCTGGGATAGTCCTGGAGCAGTCCAAACAGTAGGTCCATTTCTCTGAGTCACTCTTTGAGGTTTCTGCCTGTCCTTGAGCCACTCTGCTCCCGTGGGCTGGAAGGGGTGGGTCTGGTATCAGTCACGGCATGGTATTATTTTTGTAGTCAGATGTGTGATACCATACTGTCTGTCTGGAATCATCTGACTAGATGTTCGCAATTAGCCAAATTCAGAAGCACTAGCCACCTCAAAGAGACACCGCTGAGCTTATTAAATGTCTACAATTTCTTTTTATTGTGATCTTATAAGGCTTAACAAAGATGCTTCTGTTTGGATGTCAGCGTAATTCTGTATATTAGGGTAAGTATATTAAAATCAAGAGTAAAGCTCTCAGGAGCTCAGAGGAAATACAAACAGAGCAGAGAATTTGTTTGACTGTCTGTTTTTTATCATGAAAGATGCTTTTCTAGATGAAAAAAATGTGATGGGAGCTGTTTTGGTGCAGTTCAGACCAAATCTGATCTAAAAAGTCAAACTCATTCTTCAGATCTGAATGGTGAACTATTTTTTAATGTGAAATCTGCTGTACTGAGTCCTGTACACTGAGGAGTAGGGCATATCAAAAAGATCAATAATGACAATGTGGAGATTAATAAGAAATAAAAATTGTGATCAGTGTCCCACAACAGATTTCAAGATGTAAGGCATGAATATAGTGCCAGGGAGCAAGGCTGGAACAAGATTTCCATTGCACTACTCTGTCATATGAATTTTTTTTTTTAAGGAATATTATTGCAGTGACAGCACATTTTATAGTATGTTTAATATATATGTAGTATATGTATGTACAATGAGTCTTTCTATGCTTACTTAATGTGGTTGTTTGGCAGTTGCCTACCCCCTCCACTCTGTGAAATAACCCAGGCTAGTCCTCAGTCAGATGGAAGTTAAGGAATGAAGCTTTATATTTACAGCTTTGCACAATCTACAAGCAGATATTTACAATATATAACAGATATTTACAGATATATACAGTAAAAAGGTAATACAGAAACACCACACCCCTCGCAGAGATCAAAATCCCTAAGAGGGCTCACCAACCACCCCTACCACCTTTCCCCCCTTCTCCAATCTTATCTCATCATCTGTTAACGCAGCAGATAGGCAAAGGTAGATCATCCAGGGGAGGTTAGCAGCAGGAAAGAAGTTAGTGGAATTATTCAGAATCAGCTACAAAAGGCAGGGAGAAAAGAGCCATGCAAAGAGCCAGTCACAGCCCAGAGAGGTCTGAAGCAGTCTGACTTATCTATATTTGGGTTACAACTCTTAAAACATTTTTTTTTCTTTCTCAGTAAAGCTGTGAGTGGAGTAGCATTGTCAGTGCTTTCCTCTCAGCCTATAATCTAATTTCTAATTCAAATCGTCCATTTAGTTCAAACCAGCACACCTGAGTTTTTCCTGGTCATTCATTGTCAACCTCTTACTATTTTCTCAACTTGGAAGCCATCAAAGTAAAGGCAAACCTGGTCAAAGCTATTTGTGCACTTAAATGAGCTCTGAGCTACTCAAACCTCTTTTCCTCTGCAATTTTGAGGCAGACCATGGACAATATGTTCAAGTTTAAGGATTACTTTTATTTCCACCAAGTATTCATTGACTGAATTCTTGATTAACAGTTGCTTTGGCCGTGTAAAGAATTTATGTCCCTTTTTCTGAGCAAGTAGGTTAATTTGACTTATACTGCATTTGGACTAATAAAACAGCACAAAGATAGATTCAAGACTGCATTCCAGTGCATTCTCCTCACACACTTCTCCCACAGTGCACATGTCAGTTGATCTGCCAACTGGACAATACTGCTGAGAGGTAAATAAAATTACTGTGAAGGCTAGATAAAGTTGCAGTTCCTTCCTTAAAAGTCTTGTGGAGAGCAAGAGATGCATCTGAAGCAATAGATTGCCATCTGAGAAAGAGATTGAGATGCCAATAATTCAGAGGATCACAGGATGTCAGGGTTTGGAAGGGACCCAAAGACATCATTAAGACTAACACCCCTGACAGAGAAGAATGATACAACCTAGCTCAAGTCACACAGGAACCTATCCAGAAGGGCCTTGAAATTCTCCAGAGAAGGAGATTCCACCACCACTCTGAGGAGCCTGTTTCAGTGTTTTGTGACTCTCACAGTAAAGATGTTCCCCCTTGTGTTGAGGTGGAACCTCCTGTGCTGCAACTGCTCCTTGTCCTATCACAGGGAGCAAGTGAGAGGAGTCTGTCCCCGCTCCTGACACCCATTTGTCAGATATTTCTAAACATTTATTAAATCTCCTCTCAGTCTTCTCTTCTCCAGACTAAAAAGCCCCAGGTAACTCAGTCTCTGCTCATATGGCATGTGCTCCAGTCCCCTAATCATCCTTCTAGCCCTCCACTGGACTGTCTCCAGCAGATACCTGTCCCTCTTAGACTGGGGATCCCAAAACTGAACACAGTACACAAGATGAGGTCTCATCAAGGCAGAATAGAGGAGGAGGAGGAGAACCTCTCTTGATCTGCTGCACACACTCTTCTTAATACATCCCAGGATCCCATTGGCCTTCTTGGCCTCAAGGGCATATTGTTGTCCCATGGATCCACCTGCACTCCCAGGTCCCACTCCACAGGGCTGCTCTCCATCTGATCACCTCCCAACCTGTATTGGTGTAGTTTATTATTCCTCCCCTGGTGCAGGACTGTACATTTGTCCTTGTTGAACCTCATTTGGTTCCTCTGTGCCCAGCTCTCCAGTCTGTCCAGGTCTTACAGGATGGCCACACAGCCTATCAGCCAAGCCTCACAGTTTGGTGTCATCAGCAAACTTGCTGAGCAGACACTCTTTGCCCTCATCAATGTCATTGATGAAGATGTTGAACAGGACTGGACCCAGCACTGATCCCTGGGGGACTCCACTAGTTACAGCTCTCAAGCTGGACCTGGCACCATTGATCACCAGTCTTTGGACTCTATCTTGTAACCAGTTCCTAATCCACTTCATTCCCTGCTCTTTCATCCCACTTTTCTTGAGCTTATTCACTAGAATGTTGTGGGAGACAGTGTCAAAGGCCTTGCTATGATCAAGGTAGATAACATCCACTGATGTCCCTGAATCTACCCATTCAGTTATGTCCTCATAGAATGCTATCAGGTAAGTTAAGCATGATTTACCCTTGGTAAATCCCTGCTGACTACTCCTTATAACCTTCTTCTCTTCCAAGTGTCTTGATATGCCTTCCAGAAGGAGCCACTCCATCAGTTTTCCAGGGCTGGAAGTGAGGCTGACTGCTCAATAGTTCCCTGGAACCTTTTTTCTTGCCCTTTTGGAAGACTGGAGTGGCATTGGCTCTCCTCCAGTCCTCAGGCAGTTATCCTGTCTGCCACAATTTGGCAAAGATGATGGAGAGTGGCAGCACGATAATATCAGGTAGTTCTCTCAGCACCCTTGGGTGCATCTCATCAAGGCCCATGGGCTTGTAAATGTTCAACTTGCATAGTGCATCTCTAACCCTGTCTGCACTGACCAGTGGGGAGCATTCCCCCCTCCAGGCTTCCTCTCCTTCATCCAGGGTCTAGAGTACACAGAGGAGTTCAGCCTTAGGTGTAAAGACTGAAGCAAAGAAGCAATTCAGCAACTCTGCCTTCTCTGCATCCTCAGTTCTCAGGGCTGCCTCCTTGCTCAGCAGTAGCATCAAACCTTCCCTATTCTTCCATTTCCTACTGATAGATTTGAGGAAGCCCTTCTTGTTCTCATTTTCTTTGCCAGTTTCAGTTCCAAGAGGGCTTTGGCCTTCCTTGTTGCCTTCCTATGTGCCCTGACAATTTCTGTATAGTTCTTCCAAGTGACAAATCCTTTCTTCCATGTATTCTAAGTTTCTTTCTTCCCTGAGATTTCCTTCAGGAGCTCCTTGCTCAGCCATGCAGGTCTCCTAGCACATCTACTCAATTTTTTACTCAGGGGAACACATCTAGCTTGGGCTTGAAGGAAGTGGTCTTTACAAATTAACCAACTTTTTTGGCCTCCTTTACCCTCTAGAGCCTTAGTCCATGGGATTTCTGCAAGCATGTCTCTGAAGAGTACAAAGTTAGTTCTGCAGAAGTCCAGGGTTGTAATTCTACCTGTTGGTCTGCTTCTACTCTGTAGAGTTCTAAATTCCACCATGTCATGATCACTGTCACCAAGGCTATTCCCAACCTTAGTGTCCTCAACCAGTCCCTCTTTGTTGTAGTTAATACAAGGTCCAGCATTGCAACTTTCCTTGTTGGTTCCTCCACTATCTGCATCAAGAAGTTATCATTGATACACTGCAAGAGCCTTTTGGACTGGCTGTGTCTGGGTGTGTGAGCTTCCCAGCAAATGTAAGGGTGATTGAAGTCATCCATGAGTACCAAGGAGTTAGCTCTAGAGGCTACCCCCTGTTGTCTGTAGAAGCCCTCATCATCATCTTCCTCTTGGTTTGGTGGTCTATAGTAGACGTCTACAGCAATTTCACCTCCTTTCCCACATCCCTTAATTCTTACCCACAAGCTTTCAACATGTTCTGCCTCCCACCCCTGGATAGAACTCAGCACATTTCAGTTGCTCTCACACATAGAGAACAACTCCTCCACCTTGTCTTGCTGGTCTATTCTTCCTGAACATTACAGAGCCATCCATGACAACATTCCAGTCATGGGAACTGTCCCACCATGTCTCAGTGATGGCAGTTGTATCATAGTTATTCAGCCTAATGCAGATCTCAAGTTCCTCCTGCTTATTCCACATGCTCTGTGCATTGACATATAAGCATTTCAGGCAGGGAGTTAATTTATTTGTTTTCACTCTTGCAGTCTGGCCATTCCCAGCCACTTCCATGGCAGTACCTAACAGTAAGCTCTATGTGTGCTGATTCATTATTGCTTCATCCCCGTGGTACAACTCTGTAAGAATTTAAGAGTTCTTGTGTCTCCCCAGCATGCTGCAAGGTAACAGGCTGAAGGCTCTTATTAACTTCCCACCCTGGTGTGCTGTCCCTCAGCTTATACTCATTGCTAGCCCTTACGCCTTCTCCAACACACAACTCATTGTTATCTACCTCCCCTGAGATAGCAGTGGAGCCGATACATTGCCCCACAATTGTCCCAGGCTTGCGTATAGTAAGCCTGGCTTTTTCCCTTCCCCTCTCCCTACCTAGTTTAAAGCACAATTAATGGGCCCAGCCAAGCCCTGTGATACAAACCTGNAAATCTCCTCTCAGTCTTCTCTTCTCCAGACTAAAAAGCCCCAGGTAACTCAGTCTCTGCTCATATGGCATGTGCTCCAGTCCCCTAATCATCCTTCTAGCCCTCCACTGGACTGTCTCCAGTCCTGCTGGAGGCACCAGTCTCAAAACAAAGAATTGAGCAGGTGAGTCCTCATTCTTTCTGGGTTAGACCCTTCAACAGGGAGGATAGAAGAGAATACTACCTGTGCTCCCATTCCCTTGACCAGGTGACCCAAGGCCCTGAAACCTCTCTTTTTAGCCTTCAATTTTCTTTCATTTACATTTACTATGGGTAGTAATCTGTGGGCCATACCAGAGAGGGAATTCTTCTTATCATATCCTTGACCTGGGCCCCCAGTAGATATAAAGTAGATAGAAAGTATCTGTGAAGAAAAAAAAAAAATCACAGTATCACTATCTTCTACAAAACTAATCTGAAATAAATAATTTTAACAGATTAAAGGGGAAAAAAAATCTCCTGAGTACTAGAATTATAAGATATATTCCTTATTTTTAATTTATTACTACAGGGATAAAATAGCCTACTTGAAGTGTCTTTTTTTTTTTCCCTCTTTGAGAACTGTGCCATAAAACATCTCTAGTGATTTGTTGTCATCTGTGCTAGATATAGAAAGACACATTTTATCATCAAAGCATAGTTTCTTAATACATTGCATTGAAAATAAAAAATCATGCATGCAGAATAAGGAGATTATAAAAAAAACTACACCAAAGTATAGAAAATGGTTCTATATGATTTAAAGATTGTTTCCTTATCTATTTTTTAAGAATTAAAAAAAAATCTGTATTCCTACAAATCTTCTGTATTAAATTGGCATCTTTGCTTAGTAAGTGGAAATGAAAGCATATTAAAAGATTTAAAGTGTCTTAAGCCTTGTATAAAAGGGCTTTTGATATAAATTTATATGACTATTTATAGAGGCTGTGCATCTAGAAATTATTCTTGCCATTTTGTTTAGAAATTGACTTCCTAAATATGAGGCAGACTTTGAAAATATTTTTAATACAGGATTTAATCACATTCTGTACTAACATTTGTCTCCATAAAGGGATAATTTCAGAGGAGGTGACAAGAATTACCTCTAATTGTGTGTAAATGCAGTGCAATGAGGGTTACTAATCTTTGATGATTGTCTGTTCAAATGGAGCAGCCTTGAATGGTAAGATACCAGTCTCTTTTCCAAAGCCAGCCAGGTCTTCAAAGTTTTATCCTTGGGGGATGCAACTAATCAACAAATCACCAGATGGGAGGCTTTGATCACTGGAGGAAATCGCTCAGAGAGTTAACAAAGAAGAACTCAGTGGAAGGGATTCAGAGCCATAAAGAAAGCTGGAGCAGAATATGCTTTAATGGTAGAAAAGACCTTTCTAAAGCAACAGGAGTGATGTGAATAATGGACACTGAGTTGAGTTCTTCGACCAAAAAAAAAAAAAAATTCTTTCACAGCTGATCTGGGAAAAGGAAAAAAAAAACTAAACCAAAACAAAACAAAAAAAAAGCTAACAAAACACTCCAATTCTAGCTGTATCCTGAATCACCCAAGATTTCTTGTTAAACACAAAACGTATTATGTGTGTGATTTCTTCACACCTTTTTCACATATTTTCATCTTAGACTGAATTTGAAAAAAAAGGTCACATCTTGCTGATATGCTTTTCATGGATTAAACAATTTCTGTAACTTCCACCTCTTTCAGCTGTATATTGCCAATATATTTTCTGTTTTCTGAAATTATTTCATGCATCTTTAACCACATATTCCTGGGTTTTGGTAGGGGTTGTTTTTTTTTT
>VWZI01012931.1:156654-175303 GCA_013396835.1 Psilopogon haemacephalus | reverse complement strand
GAAAGAAGGAAAGAAGGAAAGAAAGAAAGAAAGAAAGAAAGAAAGAAAGAAAGAAAGAAAGAAAGAAAGAAAGAAAGAAAGAAAGAAAGAAAGAAAGAAAGAAAGAAAGAAAGAAAGAAAGAAAGAAAGAAAGAAAGAAAGAAAGAAAGAAAGGGAAAGAGAGAACATCACCCAGTATTAGTAACATTATTTAAAAAGGACAACTTGACTTCTGAGAAAACATAACCTTAGAGGACACAGAAAGAATCTGCCAAGGGAAAAGGTAAAATATTTTTTAAAACGTTTAGAAAACACATTTTGCTTTAACAATCCAAAATAATATAATTCAACTGGAAATAATATTACTTATTTACATTCATAATTATGTAGAACATCGGTTCTCTGTGCTGAGAACTACCATAAGCACTTCATATTACATAATGATCAGAGAAACAAACTAAGACAATGAATTTAAGTTATTTTAAAACCCTTTTTTCTGATTTTTCTATTGAGCCTACTGTAGAAATGTAACATTCTCGGGTGAGATATTCAAAAGTTTTTCAGTGTTGCTTTTCTTCAAAAGCAGGTGTTCAAAGTCACAAGTGATGTCAATATCAGAATAACATTGCAACTTGTAAAAAAGTGAAGCCTTACAAGCTGACAAACCCAAGCATTTGCAAAAATCAAAATTATTATTTTCATGCTGTTTCATCTTTCTTTAAATATTTGGAAAGCAGATTGAAAGCCCAAATCATTCCTCAGTCATTCGGTTTGCAAAGGTGTGAAACTCAGCACTAGGTTCTTCGTAAATTACAGTCTTGCGAAAACTATTTGTAGTTACACTGAGACAACCAAGTATTGCACTGTCTCCTTTCTACCTCTAATCTAACTTACACTTTGAAGAGTGATGCAGCAGGAGCTCAGCATATTTTCAAACCATTCACTCAGTCTTGATGAACAGCATTGCACTTTGCCTTACCAAAGTCTGATTGCAGAGCCAGATGGTGATTTCAATGCAGCTTTCTTATAACTATTGCTGATTTACAAAAATAGAAATGTGCAATACAAAGATGAGATCTTTCCCTTCAACTCTTCCTTATTTTATTCCTCACAGCATCTTCTTTGAGCCTTTCATTTGTAAAAAGTCTTGTATCTCCTAGTTCTCTGTTACATCTCTGGGTTTTTTTCTCATTTATTTTGTAGTTATTTCTGTCCTTATCTCTACAGTTTCTCAAGACTGCAGTATCTCATTAAAATAAAATTGAAACTGTTAACCTCCCTATACTCAGTAGTTTCTCAAGGTCTTTGAGGAACACAGCAATGCAATCACATACCTGTCAACTTTTAGAAACCTAGATTAAGTCTGAGGAATGTTGAATATTTAAAGCAGAACTAGGCAATGTAATTCTTATATTGCGTCCACAATGCTCTAAATAGTACTAGAACATAGAATCTCATCTAGACAAAGAGTGTGTTCAGAGACAGAGCTAGAAGACAAACTTTAAAATGAAAAAGGTTCACGCACAAGTAAGAAAATAAGACTGGGTTTAATTTTCCATTCAGTACAATCTCCAATAAATCAAGGTTAATTTGAGAACTGTATTTGCATGTTACTTATAAAACAGACTGGGGTTTACATACCATATTCCTTTGGAGAGGATGATGCTAAGTTGCACTTCTTGGTGGACTGACAGCAAAACTCAGTGTTTGGAATAGCTAAATCATTCTGTCTCCACCATATTGTATAAAACCCAGAGGCTATGCCTCTGACAGAGTGAACATAATGATGATTTGCTGATCAAATTATAGAGATGCTGATGATGTGGTCAGAAACCAGGCTGTTCTCCTGCATAATCTTTTGAAAGTCTTTATTCCAGGACTTCACATGATGGTGCTTTTGTCAACACTTTTCACTGAGTTCTTGAAGCTTTGGAAAGTCTGCTGTCTCCAGGCAGAATTCACTACAGGGCAAAAAGCATGAAGCAGTTATTATGGGAAAGCAAAAACATCAGACAGAGAGCAAATAGGACAAAGAAGAGATCGAGAAATTTTCTCCTTAACAAAATACTGGGGGGGCGGGAAACAGAAAAGAAGATCTATGAGCATTCAAATGTTAACAACAAAGTCAAGAATAATAGCCAGTGCAAATGTATGAAGTTTAAAATGGAGAGTAAATTTGAATTACTTTTATTAAGATTACATTAGCAACTAAAAAAGAGAAATAGATGAATCTAACTTGAGTTGCATAGAGGTTTTAACAGACTGTGCTGCAAAATTAAACTTAAAGAATTTAAATTATTCTGGAGGACCATATTGTATTATAAGTAGTGGCTCAAAGATGGTTAATGTAAGGCAATTTTAAATAGAAAGAACATTGTTTTAGGTGAACTCTTCTGTACTTCTGAAATTTATATTACATCTATTCTGATTTATATTCCATTCTTATTTTGAAAGAAGAGGAGAGATGGCATATTAATCATTCTTACAGATGATAATTTACTAAGAAAGGTTGTAAGTACAATGAAGAAGGAAATACATACAGGAATGTAGCACATAGAAAAATATTAGTGAGATGCCCATAAAATATAATTCCTCTAGGGACAGTTTCTACCTAGGAATATTATTTACAACTAAGGTAAAATTTCCCTTCCTAAGGCAATTAAAAATAAATATTTGGAGGGCTAATGATGTAACAAATACAGTGTTCAGGGTGCTTGGATAACACTAAGAACCAAGTTCAGACTTCAGTTGCCTAAGGCACATTGAACTTCTCATATCCCTGATCCAGCATATTATCTGAGCTAGTTAGAGATTGACATCCTTCCCCAAGCAAAGTTTGTTACACCTTTCCAGCTACTTTTATACCCAGCACTCTTCCAGGCACTCAAACACAAGCCCTTAGCGAACTGACAAGCCATATCTAATTGACCTCCAGCATGGCTTGCACTGTTGCTTTGCCCTGTGGTTTCCCCTGAAACTCAAGAACTGCTGCTGGTAGAAGTTGAGATAATTTGTTTTGACAATGTAAAATAAGGGGTCTGGCTGTCTTCACTTATTGACTGACATAATCCTCAATAAAACTATTCTCCAATGATTATCCTACCGTGAGGAAAACCACTACCTTCTTCCTGGAAAGACTGTGTTGAAGGAAGTCCATTTCTCAATCATACATTTCAGAAAAATCTTACAGCATTCCACTCACATGTTAAACAACCACACCAAAAGGATTAATGCCTTTGGTTTGTTATTGATTTTTTGTCTCAAACATGGCCCCTCATCCAGTCTCTCAGTGCCTCCATGAAACTAATCTTCACTGCAAGCCATTTAATCTCACACCCACTGAATTACAGCCTCCTCATGTAGGCCAGAGCTAATTCAAATAAATCTAGTGTGAAAGCTCCTCTAGTTTTATGAACCTCAGGCCCCACAGGGAACTAATGTGTCTTCGGTAACATTTTTCTGAATCACTATCCTGATATTTGTAAACAAATTTCTACCATGGAAAGTACCTCAGCTGGTAGGGACAAGGTTTAGAAATATCCTCTTGCTATTGTGGTTTAAAATTCCTCATGCCCTCCTGAATTTCTGCTCTGACTAGTATAGTCCACGCTTTGCCTACAAGTAGACTTTTGAAAAAATCAAATCAATACATTGATTGCCTGGGTCTGATGTGTACTCCATCACAATTTGCCAAACATTTCAAAGTAGGCAGCGGCAATCAGAAAAAGTGCCCTGAAATTTATATTCAATTTACAAACCATCATTTCTGGGGAAAAAAAAAAAAAAAAAAGTAATCAAACCTCTGTATTTTTGTGAAAGGGGATAGTCCACCTGCCTTTTGGCAGCCGTACACAAGTGGCATGGGTGTATTTGAGCATACTTAAAGATCTTTTGATATTCACACATTACTGTGGAGGCTTCCTTCTCTGCTGGAGCATGCCAATACTTTGCTTGTATTAGCAGGTATGATAGGTTTGTGTTATTTGAGCATCTGTGGAAGACAATTTTTATACATATTGTTTTCTTGCCTCAGGAATGTAGCCTCCAAAATTAACAACCCCAGTTTCAAAGTCTGTTGACAGGTGCTTTAAACCTGTTTATTTAATCACTGACACTGAGCACAAATGCAATTACTAGGGTCTCTTAACTGCCAAGCCTTTTTTACTCTTTCTTGTCTGCTAGTAACTGCAATGCATGTGAGAGCAATGTACTTGACTACCTTATGTTGTTGTCTTCAATTCCAGTGACATAATTTTAATTTTATGGACCTTATCTTTGTTAGCTTATCTTCAACCAAGCAATTACGGTTCACTACTGATGCTTTTCTGCCTATGCTCATCTATGTTTCCCCATTGGACTAAAAGTCAATTTATGTCAAGTGTGGTGGCATTTTTATCACCAAAATTAATTATATTTTTCCATGATACCAAGGAAGCATAGCTCAGATGGCAGTTTAAGGAGACATCTCATAGTCGAATTGTTTATAAATGTGTCCCTTTTTGTTTAGAGATCTCTATCAGGTGCTGCTCATCAGTTAGGCATAAAAATTATTTGGCATAAACTAGACTTACAACATTTCCGCTCTTGTAGTCAGTAAAATGTGTTTTCATATAGTCAGGTATCACAGTCGCTGGGATGGATCACAGGATGTCAGGGGTTTGAAGTGACCCAAAGAGATCATCAAGTGCAATCCCCTTGCCAGAGAAGGATCATACAATCTAGCTCCTTGCCCTACCTAAAAGTAAGTGAATGGCTCCTCTTTTCTCTTTCTTTTTTTCCCCCCTAAACTGACCAAAACCAAGAATCTTGTAATATGAATCTTATAGTCATAGTTCAGTGACGATTCTCTTTTCATTTCTACCTTAGGATAAGTGAAGGTTGTTTAAATGCACACATGATGTGATTAAGTGAATTTTCCACTTCTATTCTGACACATCATTAACATGTTTCTTTTGAAAGGCACCATCAGCTCATGACTCCTGTTTCTAAATACACCTTTATGACCTATTTTTTTTTTTTTTTGGTTTTTTTAGGGTTTATTTAGTTTTCCTCAATGTCAGGCTTTATCTTATTGACATTTCACTACATTTTCATGTTCTCCAGCGTTATTGCTTGCTGCAATATTCATGTAGCAGTTTCCATATTAAAACAATGAATCTACAATTCAGCCTCAGGTCTGTTCATCTTCTGTCACAAAGATTGTATGAAGAGATTCACCAGAGCTACCAATATTTTTTTGTCTATGCTATAAGAACTTCCTGATGCTTGCAACTCTGACCAGGTTATATCAGATGAGGTCCTTGCACTTTTTCCCAAGAGCTGTGTAATACTTTAGTTTATGCTTTGATCAAAACAAATAGCAACATTGTAATTCAATAAGCAACAGCCATCACAAAAGTCTGGTTCAAATTTTGTCAGGGGTAAATTTTTACTCTAATGTTTTGTTCCTCATCTGATTTCAGATTTATGAAACCCCTTTTGAGGCAAAGTTCTAAAACAATGGGTGTCTTTGTATTGTCTAGTTAAAAGTATGTAATCTAGAAGTCTTGGTTTTACTTAGAGTTTATCATTGTTCACATTTCAATAACAAAGTTTCCATTTAACTCAAGCAGAATAATCTGTGTGAGAAAATAAATATTTTGAAAAAGCAGTTGTTATAAGTGCTATTATGGAAAATAAAACCACATTATGTCTCAGTTCACTAACATGAAGAGTTCCTTGAGTTTCTTCTACTTATCTTCCTTATTTCCAGGAATTTTATTTTCAGTGAAGCCAGGACTGCTGAAACAGTTTCATTATTCAGGTTATGCATCGTAGCCTGTAGTGCTCTGGAATTGTTCTGGACATAAGTATCTCTGAAATAAAACCTTCCGTGCAGACAGTATAGATTAGAATAGCATGAGAAAACTAGAATTTCTGCAGTGCCTTCCCACACTGCAGTGAGAATCACAAAGTCTGTTGTATTGTATCTGCAAATGCTATGCAATAAGACAGGAAAATGAAAGCAGAAGTCATTCTGTCAGATGATTTAAGTTTCTGTTGTTTGCTTTTACTGCAGGAAAGTAGTGAAATAACACAGAAATAGCAGTTAAAAAAAAAAAAACCAAAAAACCAAAAAAACACAACTGTAGAGCTGCTTTTAAACCAAAAAAAAGTTCCTATCATGACCAGCATAACACTTTTTACCCAACCATGAATTTTATCAGCATGCTTTTATCTTGTACAGAACTTTTCTAAGAAAACAGCTTTCTTTACCCTCCATTCAGGGTAGTAGTAAGCAGACCTAATGATCTCAAGTTAACATCCCACTTCCTAAAAATTGTCCTATCGCATTTTATTGCATTAGGATTGGAGAGGATGAATTATTTTCCATAACACAGCATCCAACAACTTAATGACAATCCTTTAGATACTGAATTTATTGTTGGAGAAGAAAACAGAATATTTTTATGAGATAAAAACTGTTGTAGTAGGTTAGAACTGGGTTGAGCTGGGGTTAATTCTCGTCTAATGTTGTGTTTTGCGGTGCTGCAGCTAAGCATTGATAAAGCAGCAGTGTTGTGACTACTGCTGGGCTGAGCACCCAGGCTGGGGGTTTTGGGGTTTTTTTTCAATATGTCCCCACCCCAAGATGCTAAGAGGATCCAGACTGGCCAAAGGGACACTCCATACCATATGACGTCAACTCAGATATAAGAAGGAGGTAATAGGAGGAAGTTTGGGGAAAGATTCGTCTATGGCGTCGGTCCTCCAACAGTAGCCATCAAGTGTAGAGAGCCCTGCTTCCAAGACCAGAACATCGTCCATCTGATGGGAAGTAGAGATTAATATCTCTCTCTGCTCTCGCTTCCACATGGTCTATTGCCTTTTGCTTTTTTATTATTATTAAAATTGCTTCTATTATATAAGCAGCCTTTGTTATATTTTTTCCCTTGTCCCCTGCCCTTTTAAGAGGGGGAGTGATAGAGTGGCTCTGGTGGGCATTTGGCCCCCCAGCTAGGGCAAAACAACCTCAAAATGCCTTTCAATTATTTGGTTTCACTCCAGAATACTATCTCCCTAGCTTTCCCACATTACTAAAAATAAGCTGAGGAGTGGTGCTTGAGGAAGCAGGCAACTGAATGGCACATCTCCTAGCTGAGCTGTATTGTGAACAAGTGCCATGTTGACTGTCCTGATGTAGTGGGTAGGGTGGCATCATCTGATGCCGTCCCACAATCTAGCTGTGTTGGCCCACGATACAGCTCTGTGGTGAGCATTAGAAAATAAAACCTAGCCTCAAAAATGCAGACCACAGTAGGCCTCAAGAGGGGACCAGAAGATGTTGTTCTTCTGAAGATTTTTGTTGTTTGTTGGTTTGTTTTTTTTTTTCCCGTTATCTATGATCCTCTGTTGGAATTAATTATGACAGGTTTTATTACTACAATATTTTAATGCTAAAAATAAAACTGTCCTATCATTTGCATTGCCTGAATTCTTTGGTGCCTTATTAATGAAATATTACTAGAACAAAAGTTCTAGTAACTGTGATAACTTCAGAACAAAATGGAGTATCTACTTTCTTTCCCCAACACTGTGCTAAAAATAAATCAGTCTGGTTTTATGGCTTATTCTTTTTTAAACTTTTATTATTATTATTATTATTACACAGCTGAAAATATGTCAACAATAGTATCAATTTATCCTGTTAGGAGTGATTTCCCTGGTCAGCATCAGCAATTATATTATTCTGGGAATAATCCTAGTGAAATGACATTATATATTTTTCACACTTCAGCAGCATGGCTTCTCTAAAAATAGTCATGCCTACCGATCAAAACTATCATGTTAGCAACATCAGTGTTGGGCACATATGGGGAAGAGAGAATGCAATTTAATGTTCACATTTGACACTCTTGGTGGGATTTATCTTTTTTGCAAAGGAGATAGACAAGTGATGAAGCCATTAAAAAAGATGCTTTGATATAGTAGATGATCTTTGAAGCATGTACTTAAAAGGATTAGATCTGCTTATAACTTAGTATTTTTTAAACTTTGTGGCATGTATGTTAGCTATTAAGATGTAATAACAATGCAATAATTAGAATACAAGAACACCTCCAAAGCTAGATATGCTCCCTTGTTACATTATTTCCAGAAAGCTTTTAATAAGACAAATATTGTTGCCCAGGTTAAGACTTGTTTGGATAACATCCAACTCCCTGGAGTTCCAGTTAGAGATTCCACTACTATGCTGGATCAGATTTCACAAGATGAGGTTGCAGAGCTAAAAAATATCGAATACTGACATTATAGTTTTGAAGACAAGTTTCACGCCTTTGAATAAACAGGAATGAAATGGACCTGAGTAGCATCAAAATAGTTTGCTGTATGTTAATCAGTAATGCTCTCTGTCCATTCTTTGCAGGGCATCTGCTATCTGTCCCTATCAGAGGCAGGATGCTAGGATGCACAGGCTTTTGATTTGAGCTTGTATGGCAAATTTTAGGTTAGTTTGAGAGCAGAGGCAGTTGCAATTCTTCTGAGACTGTTGGCATGGCACTTGCAGGATACTTAGGATACATAGGAATAGGAGATTAAAAATATTTTTATCTCTAGAGTATTTCATTGATGATTTTAAGAAAGTTTCCATAAACCAGAGCAGCTCCCAAGACACAAATATAAAATATTTTTTGACAGATGGAAAAAAAATTAAGTGTATGATCATTCTGGACAAGATGCAGGTTTATGTTCTTTCAGAGTACTCACCCCTTCTGGACACTCCTGTTTAATTTTTAGGATTTTTTTTTTTTATTCTGTGTGAGGAAAAAATAATGAAATATCTTTCTGAAAAGGTGCATTGATTTTTGTTGATCCATGAATCATTTAAATTAATCTCACATGTGTGCAAGCCACTTTGCTGGTATTCCTGCTTCTTGCTTCTGTGCGAATACTAGCTAGTGTGCAGCCATGTCTTTCATGAATAGCGCTACAGAGATACCTGCCATCAATGAACAGACATTCATCTCTGCCAGCTGAGGATCTATTTAGCTTTCAGCTCTCTGTAGAGTTGAACAACAAGGAATTATCTCTTGTCATTTTTAGTTCATCTATTCTATTGCATCTTATTTGGATTTTTTTTTTGACATTTCATATATCTTTTAATATCTCTAACAGCATCCCCTTCACCTCCCATCCTTACTTTTTCTCATTTTTGTTTTCATTATAATTTTGCCTTTATCTTCTATTCCAATTTCTCGTGACTCATATCATTTTCATTATATTGCTAGTTCTGAAAACAGTGAGAAATCTGTCAAGAACAGAAGTAAATGAGATGTAATACAGGAACCTCTGAGATTTATTCCAGCGATATGTGTGATATTAAAGAGATAAGGAAGAAAAAGGGAATGCTTGTTTAATATATGAAGACGATGTGATCCAGAGTGGAGGATAACATATAAAGACAATTTATTCACCCAAACATAGCTTACTCAGATTAACATGTTCAATCAAGGCATTAATACCTGCAACATTGTGCCACATGTGACAGTTTTAAAAATGAAAAGGCAGGATTTGTTCATGAAATCCTCCATAGTTATTCATGTTATTATTTATTCAGGAAAATTTATATGCTTGGTTCTTTATTAAAGAAAGTAAAAAGCACAAATCTTAACTTGAAGATTTTATAGTGCTGAGCCCTTCATTAAATCAAGCAGGTAGACTTCTGCCAGACAGAGACGTGCTGATGTTGACATGTCTCCACATGAGGCCAGGAATTTGCTGCTATAGGCAGCTTACGAGATCAGGCCTTTCTTAGAAATCCAGCATAATAAAAAATGAAATAAATTGTCACTTTTTTTTTTTTTTTAAAGAACTGAAGAGAACACAGCTCCTCACACGCACATTTCAACACCTATTCATTCAGAAATACATTACTTTTTTTTTTTTTAAGAGACTTTTTAGTTACAGCTGCATGTTGATTTCAGTTGCCATAATCTATTAGCTTGTTATGAATTAAGATGTGATACTTGCACTGTTGAGCAGCTGCTCATAGGTCAGGGGTTTGACAGAGGACAGTTTCCCTTACATGAGAATTTTAATTGCTCACACCCACAGCACAACAATCACCAAAGCACCACCCAAGCCAGAATCCTGCAGAGATCCTCACAGCAGGAAATGATGCAAGAAATATACAAAAATATGGGAAAAACATATCTGGGAGAAGAGGATAGAGCAGAGCACATGAAATAGAACAAGTTAACAAGCACTTGAGGAGTGTTTTGGCAGAAAAAAAACTAACATGCTGAACCAGAATGCTGATCCTTTACCAGAAAACACAGTGAAAACATAAATGAATCATTAAGAAGCATATGATGTGTGGGGTGGCTTGAAAAGTAACATTTTGGATATGAAAAATCTAGTTTAGGAGTTACAAATATGTTTTTGTTCAGCAGAATGAGGAGTGGGTATGAGTGAAAATAATTATTTTTAAATTCCTGACTAATCATAGAATACATCTGATACCTCAAAGGTTATCTAGTCCAACCTTTGACCAAGCACTGAAGGCTAAACACTAAAACATGTCCCTAAGCACCAGATCCACATGCTGCTTAAACACCTCCAGGGATGGTGACCCCACCTCTGCCCTGGGCAGGCCATTCCAATGTTTGATAACCCTTTTAGTGAAGAATAATTTCCCAGCATCCAGCCTGAACCTTCCCCGGTGCAGCTTGAAATAATTTCCTCTAGTCCCATTGCTTGACACCAAACTCTCTACAGGTAGTTGTAGAGAGTGATGAGGTCTCCCCTCAGGCTCCTCTTTTCCAGAGGGAACAACCCCAGACCCCACAGATATTCCTCACTGTGGAACATCCATACATGTGATGTTCTTCACGGCCTTCACGAGCCTTGCTGCCTGTCCCTGGGCATGCTCCACTACTTCAATGTCCTTCCCATAGTGAGAGGCCCAGAACTGACCACAATACTTAAGGTGTAGCTTCACCAATGCTGAGTACAGAGGGATGACCACTTTTCTGTCCCTGCTGGTCACCCTGTTCCTGATACAAGTCAGGATGCCATCAGCTTTCTTGGCCACTTGGGCACACTGCTAACTCATATTCAGTTGACAGGCTTATTACTCTTAACTAAGTTTCTCTTCATTTGAAAAAATCCCCATCTTTTGTCAACTCTTCTAACTATGATCCTAATGATTGTCTTTGGTTCCTGATAATAAAGTAAGAATGGCAATGGTCCACTAAATTAGGATGAAGACACACCAGATAAAGCAAACCGCTTTAGGATACTTGGAACTAAGAGATAGTGACAAAATAATGTTCATTTTGTGAGAGAAAGCAAAGACACAAGATCCTCCCCATCTTGCAGATGACACTCAGAAATGGTTATCAGGCATTGGAACAGGCTGCCCTGGGAGGTGATGGAGTCATCATTCCTGGAGGTATTTAAGAGGCATGTGGATGTGGTGCCGAAGGATGTGGTTTAGTGGCAGTAGCTCAGTAGTAGTGGTGGGATTGTGAGGGCTGGACTTGACCTCAAAGTCTCTTTTGGCCTCCACAGTTCTATGATTCTATAATCCAAAGACAACAGAGGTATCAGTAAATTTAAAACAATCCATGCAATACTGATATTTTTTTCTGCAAACCTGCAGGAAATTATTTATCTTTACATGTGTAGAATAGATAAATACTTATAAACATACAAAATATTAGTATTTGCATTTGGGTTTAGTTTGGCTGTAGAGTTACAAGGAATTAAAATGGTTGCACTTGAGTCACACTGACTCAGCAATGTGCCAAGATTAGAAATCTTATTAATATTTTATTGTAAAGCGATCCTATCAGACTCCTCTATTTGTTTTCTTCTGAATGCCTTTTTCATTTTGTGGCATTGTACACTGACAAAGAAACTCCTGAATGAAAGACAAGTCATCAGACTCTAAGGTACCAGTAACACTCTCTAGCTGTGGTAAATGCAGTTTTCTGATTCTCCCTTATGAATTTGTCATGGCTGTTCTGTTCAAGAAAACTATGAGGATTTCAGAACACTTGATACCTACATTGTGTAACCTAGTCAGAAAAATTGTTGCAAACAGCCTGCTTGAAGGTCGTAAGTTAGGCATGGCACATACTCAGCCACGGGGAGTCTGGATGCAGAAGCTTGCAGTAATGCTAACTCCACACTTTTTAAGTATCTATTCACGCACTTTGTTGTCACAACAACTGTGTCAGTCACCTCTCATATGCAGTCTGAATGCAGCCTAAGTGACTCTCATTCACCCTGTATTACATGATAAACCTCACTCTGTTTGTCATGTAAGAATTAGGTGTCTTGCTCAAGTCAATTACCTTTGTCAGAGAAATAAGCACAGCAGCAGAATGGGTGCAACTATTTTCAGCAATTCTTTTGTTAACATCTGTCATCTTTCTTTCTCTGTCACTTATCTTTCTCTAGCAGGTGCACTGAAAGCTGACAAGACTGACTTGGATTTGACTCCCAATTACTCTTAATTAAAATTAACCAAAATAAGATCCACTACTATTGACAGAAACTCAAGCGAAACAAATTGTCTGGATTTCCCCCTTAATAAGCTACTAAATCGAAGTTCTCTTCAAATGCCTCTACTCAAATGAAAGGGAAAAAAAAGTGTGAGAAAAAGAAATTCCTCGGTTTTAATATTATATGATGCTTACTAGTGAAGATTTTTTTGTGTCTATAGAAACAAAGTAACTAGAATAAAAATACCACAAACCACAGGCACCATTCTCAGATCAGCAGTCTTCCTTACACTATTCTGATAGCTTTTAACCTGAAATAGTCTGAAAGACAGACAGTTCAGAAGCATAGTCAGGTACAGTGTATACAAGCAAGGTCAAGTCTACATTAGAAATAATATTACATGGGCTATTACCTCCGTTTAGTTTCAGTTTTAGAACAGCAACAAAAATAATAAAAAATCCTATTTCTTTTTTTAACAGTTATTTTTTCTAGCTCAATTTCTTTTTATAACTTATACTTTTTCTAACACTTACATTTTCAGCTTCATTTTTTTTTTTTTAATATTGCTCTTCAAAAGCAAGAGCAGTTCCTTAGGTAAAGAAGGCTCCTTAGAAAACCAGGAATAAATTTTTGTAGGTAATAAAACTGTAAACAAACTGTATACCTCTATGAACTGCACATTTAATTCCATCATGCAACACTCTACATTTTGTTCCTACCTATCATGCCATACAGTTCTTAGCATTACACAGCCTTCGATCCCATGTTTATAAACAAACATATAAATAAATGGACTTCTATAGCTCAAGTAATGGCATACTCCATGACTTCTTTCGAACTTTGGAGACTCTGGAAAGAGTTAATGCAAAATAATATCCCTGCAATGAACAGCTAACCTTCAGCCTTCATTTCACCAGGTCATTTTGCTCTGTAGAGTTTTTATTTCAGATAGGTAGTAAAATTTATAAACATCCTTACTGAAAGGATCACTCCTTCACCAAGTTTCTACCCATCATTTTCTCAGGAGACAGGAGGAAATTTATACCTGCATACATGCTTGGTCTACTTTCTAATTCATATTTAAATACTCTTCTCTATTCACAAGATATTTTTTAACAGGAATAATTACATCAAAGAGACAGTTTCAGTAAAACTTAAGATAGGTGTGTCTTTAATAACATTCAGAAGTATGCCAAGATGTTTACAGGGAAGTTCTCCTTCATAAAGTGCAAACCCATTTTATAACAGTGCTTCCCTGATTATATGTGTTATATGGGAAGTGGATTTAAAGCAGAAAATCAGCAGATAAAGTGTATCATACATTAGCATAAAATACTTCCTTTTGTGTGCAGGAAGGAATTAAATTTACCCATTTCAGTGCAAAGTTTCTCTTATCAGATAATCCGAAAGATATGTAAATAATCTGTGAATATATGGAATTTAAAGACCTTGTGTAGCCAAAGAGAATCAACTTCACAAAAACAGCTGCTATGATTCATATTAAGTTCAGAGTACCTACCTCTTCCACTAAGTTTCTTATTGAGTTTCCTCTTTTTTTTTTTTTCTTTTCTTTTTTTCATTTGAATACATACAGCATTTTCTGGCTGTAATTAACACACCATACCAGAACAATAGTTGTCAGCTTCATGTTGCCTGACAATCTTAATTTCTCACCCTTTTGACATACTGATTTTCCTGCTCTGACAACCACATTCTTGTATTTCAAGGTTTTTTCTACTTGGGATATTTCATTTAAAATTAAAACATTCAATGTTTTAAAATTTTACTTGAAACCTCCTCAAGCCTTATGTTTACCCAAGATATAAATCAAAGTGGGTTTGATTTTAAATCAATTTGGGGCTTTTAACTGGTGTTATTTTTTAAAGTAATTTTTCATCATTCAGATACTATCTCATCAAATCTGTCACTGGGGTAGAAATCTTTTCTTGGTGAGTTTCTCTCTCTTTCCCCCTTTTAATATAGTCATAACCTGGCCACTAGCCATATGATTTTCCATACACCTCATAACTTACCTCATATGAAGTAGAAGTAAATGCAGCTGCTAGATTTGTGGTACACTATTTAGAGCAATTGCAGTTATTTTAATCAGGGTACGAACTAAAAAAGTTCAGTGCCTTTTAAGAACTAGCTAGTAATCTGCTTTCTACAAAACTCCCTGCTCAAAAAAACCCCCAACAAAACAAAACAAAAGCAAACCACCAAAACCACAAAAAGCCCCAAACCCAAACAACAAACAAACAAACAGAAAACCCAAAGCAAACACAAACTTATAAGCTTCCAAAGTAAATATTCTTAGGGAAAGAGGATGATATAGTGTACTATAATTACATTAATGTACTATAAATGGCTTTGCAAGATGCCACAAGTTTCATAACTATGCAAAATGTGGTAATGTAGCACTGCAGAGGTGCATCTCTGCCAGAGCTGGAATCCATTGCTGTGGTACTAGTTCCATGACAGGAGAGATGGCAGATTGCCACAGAACACCAAAATGTCAAAGAGTATATTTGCACTCAGCTTGTTTCAATTGAAAAACAGTAAATACATACATAAACTTCAGCCCTGAAACTGCCCCCACAAAGAAGTGATTGTTTTATCCCACTTAAAACAAATGGCTGGTATTTTGCTGGGAAGCTTTAATGGTTTTACGGGACGGATTTAGTAAGTCCTAATTACTATCCTTTGTATAATCCTATCTGATTTCTTTAAGCTTCTTTCTCAGAAAAATAAAGATGTATTATAGCTTTGCTGGGGGATCTGGGCATATATTGTGTCCTTTTACGTGAAAAGCAAATTAATTTCACTGCTATGTTACTGACTATCAACTAAGTATCAACTGGAACTACAGTTCTGTGAATAAATACCCATGCATTTCCTAAAGTTAACAAAAGCCATTCTTTACTAAACTCTAAGCAAGAAATTGTCAATTGTTGCCATCTCTAGCAAAGCTATTTACCTCTTTCTTTAAAGAAGTCATGTACTATCAAAAATAGTCTACATTATGAAATTTGCTAACTAATCAACAGTAGTATTTTGTAATTCCTACATAGGCACTTTTCTACTTTTCATATGCAATGATCTGTAGAACCATAACTTCCAAATCGGATGTAATTGAGTTAGTCTGGGTGTGGCTATGCTTCATAAACCACAGTATAAACCTAACCTCTGAAAATTCTTTGCACTGTCAATAGTCCAGAAAAAAATAGAAGCATGCCATTCCAAACTGTTGCACAGAAGAAAAGCAACTATTACTCTGCTAAGAACATCAAAAGAGAAACAATAAAATGGCATTCAAATTTCTTACAGAATACAAAGCTTAGCAGAAACTCCTTTGCAACTGCAACTTGTGTTACAATAAGCAGCTGTGCACCTATCAATTTTTAAGATTACTTTATGCTAAGCACTTTATACACATGTGAAAGAAAGGGTGATCCATGCCACTGAAGAAGCTGACCTTTAGTACAAACTACTGCAGGAATTTCAACAGGCTAGTAGAAGTGAGATGAGAAGACACAGAAATAGGGAAAAAACAGTAGAATCATAGAGCAGTTTAGGTTGGAAAGGACCTCAAAGATCATCCAGTTCCAATCCCCTGCCGTAAGCAGGGACATCTCCCACTATAACAGGTCACTCAAAGCCTCATCCAACCTGGACATGAACACCTCCAAGGAAGGAGCATGCACAGTCTCCCTGGGCAACCTATTCCAGTGTTTCACCACTCTCACTGTAAAGAACTTCTTCCTAACATCTAGTTTGAATCTCCCCTCTTCCAGTTTAAGATATTGTGCAACATGGTGGTGTATGATATAACACCATCATTATCACAAGTGGAAGCAAGGCAAAAAGGTCCTTTAGCACAACTGTCTTTAGTGGCTATACTATTTTAGGCAATGATGTCTCCACAACCCAGAGGAGCCCCACTCATTTCCTTCAGGAGTTTCTTCCACTGTTAATGATAGCAGTGAAGACAGTCACGTCTCAGGCTATTTAGCCTTAATGATGAAGTGGAAAAGTGAGACTAAGTATTAGAAACAAGAAAACTAACTCTTTGCAAATAAAATCTTAAAGTTTTAGGTCTGTGAGTGGTAAAACACAAGGATATTGATTGCTGCACTTCTATCTCTCAGAATTATAATTAAACACAGGCACATGATTAAGAAGATTACATCAACAACTTTAGGGAAAATTCCCTAAACGGTAATATTTATGCTGCAGTATCACAGTGCCAAATAGATCTGATCTAAAGCACTTACCAAATCCCCAGCATTGCTGTCAGTACAGAAATGCACAATCAAAGTCCCCACATCAGTGCCACTTTGTACACTCAGAACATCTGGCATTGTTGATACATAGTTAGAAAGGAGCATAGAAATGTATAATACGGTTTAAAAGGAAACTTAGTTACAGCATTAACTATGGAAAGAGTCAATACTTTATTCCTTCAAATTGCCTGTCAAGTTATTAATTAATTCTCCAGTTCCTGAGAGACAGCCAAGTAACTGAGTCACTTTGCAAAGAAAGCTCGCTAGAAGGTAGTGTAGTCTGTGTTGTATTTACGGTGGCAGGATACCGAATATATCTTTCTATCTTTAAGTAGAATCCCTGAAACTTCTCACATTCAATGCATACCTGAGCTACTGACCTGGAAGTAAGATATCCTAATGAACCAGAGCTCATTGGTTCTGAGTATACACAAAGAACTTCAGTTAACTCCAATATTGATCTCTTGCCAGCTGCAGGGCTGATTAACTAAAAAGCAGGAACTAAAAAGCAGACCTCTTCTGCAGTGTTGCTGCAATGAATTAAACTCAATTCATACTCAATTCATTGGGTATTAATGCATTGTAAAATTAGATGTTCTGAAATATTAGCTGCAGCTTGGATCAGCATCAGGCCTTCCACATTTAGATTCGTAAAAGACATGCATCTACATCTGCTCCAAGATAGTGGTGTGAAGTGCCCTCTGCATTCATGGCAGGAGATTCATCACATTTAAAGCCTGATGAGATGGAGACAACTTTAAAGTTGCCTACCACCCTGTTCCACCCCAGGAGTAAACCCAGAAATGGATGTCTGAAAACTAGATACCATAACTTTCAATGCTCATGACTGGTGAGGCAAGTCTCACATTTCTCTCATCAGCACTGCCAAAATTTGAAAACGTGATGGAAGAAACTTCTCCATAAATAGGCAAAGCTAGGCTTTAAACCAGAAAAGCAGTGGGATAATGAACTGAAGAGGCTGCTGTTACCCTCTGCAAGTTATTGAATCTTTCTCTTCAAAATCTGCAAAACTGTCTCACAGAATAAATTATATTTCTCTCCCAATAAATTTGTCTGTGAAAGTATCTTAAAGATAGAGATGCTACTGGTATTCATCAATGAAGAAAGGCAGCTCAGAAGATAATTCCAGAATCTACAACTTCCCTGGGCAACCTATTCCAGTATTTCACCGCCCTCACTGTAAAAAACTTCTTTCTAACATCCAGTTTAAATCTCCTCTCTGCCAGTTTAAACCCATTATCCCTTGTCCTGTTATTACAAGACCTTGTCAATAGTCCCTCCCAACCCCCCTTGTAGGCCCCTTTCAGATACTGGAAGGCTACTATAAAGCCTTTTCAAAGACTTTTCTTCTCCAGGCTGAAGAGCCCCAACTCTCATAGCCTGTCCTCATAGCAGAGCTGCTCCAGCCCTCTGATCATCTTTGTGGCCCTCTGGACTCTCTCCAACAGTTCCATGTCCTTATTGTGCTGAGGGTTCCATAACTGTACACAGTATTTTCCCATGGCACCCTGCCAAGGAGGTCCATGAAGAGGTTGAAGTCTGCTCTTCTGAAGTCCACAGCAGTGAGCTTGCTATGTACCCTTCTCTTATGCTTTGAGGATTGTGCTGGTTTGAACTAATTGGAGGATCTGAATGAGAAATTAGGCTATAGGCTGAGAAAGGAAAACACTGATGATGCTACTTCACTCATAGGTTTACTGAGAAAGAAGAAAAAAATATTGTTTAAGAATTGTAACCTAAACACAGATAAGGCAGACCACTTTAGGCCATGGCTGCATGGCTGCTGCTGCATGGCTTTCTCTCCCTGCTTTTTTGCTTTTTTTTTTTTTTTTTTTTTTTAATTGGGTTTGAATAAATTTTTTTACTTTTTTTCT